>BQNB010011142.1:0-77602 GCA_026074375.1 Tanacetum coccineum
CAATTGAAGGTATTATTTGTTGGTGTTCTTTTACCAACTTTGTAACTTTTTTAAATATTAACGAGAAAAATCGAAAAAAAATCAGAAGAGCAAATATTTTTTTCTTTCGTTTTTAAACTTTTACTTATACTAACAAGAAAAGAAAATTATTTTTTTTACTTTTTATTATTTTATATTTTTTATATATTTTTGATTTTCTTAAAAACGTAACTTTCGAAGACGAAATGTTCTCCAAATCACGATCGACAAACTCCAAACGAAAGAATCTTAATCACAAATCTCCGGCAGCGGCGCCAAAAACTTGATGTGAGTATAATAAACGTATAATAATATCAAAGTATAGAAAATTCCCAAGTTACCCTTTAGGAAAATTCACACGAAAATATATCACACGTTAACCGGTAAGCATTCACCGGGTCGTTTTCCTAAATGTGATTACCGGGTCGTTTCTCGAAGATTTATGAAATTGTAGACACTAGTTATATTGTGTTAGAGGACAATGATTTGAATTGGTTCAAAGATGATTTGTTTTTATGTTTTCTAAACGTTCCAAAAGCTGAGCAAATTAAAGGACCAATTGAACCTAACTTTAATAAGGGAAATTAAACTATAATAAAAACGCAATACGGTAACCCTATATGGTGATTTAAAACCTAATTTCCAAAAATTAAACCCTTAAAATGAATTTTCACTTTTATAGACTCTAATTTACTAAAAAAGTAAGGTTTACAGAAAACCTAGAACAAAAACGAGAAGTTTATTTGAGCTTAAAATTTGAAAAAACTGTGAACGGGAACGAATCTCGTTCTTTAAAAGCATTGAAAAAATTGCTATTTTAACCCTAGATAGAAGCAAAAACTAAATTTTCCTAGAAATATTTGATAAAAGAATAAAATTGCTCTAAAAAAGAAATTTATATTTTTTTTGTTATTTTCTATTTTTTATTCGGAATTTTTAAAGTTTTTTATAAAATAAATGTTTAACTAAATACTAAACTAATTATTAAAAATTCTGAAAAATTATAGGCTATAAAAGTGCTTGAAACAATAAGGAAGCTAAATAGTATATATGAGAAGGATAAATGATGTAAAGAATAACGGATGAGCTAATGTAGCGTGATGGTGTGTGTGTGTGGGTGTTTAAGAAGCAAAACTAATTTTCCTAGAAACTATATGATAAAAGAAAATTTTCTAAAAAAGAATTATATTTTTTTGATTATTTTTCTATTTTTTATGAATTTTTAAAGTTTTTTATAACTTTTTAAAACTCTTAAAAATAAGCAACTTTTGTAAAACAACTATTTTTATAAACTACAAATAAGCTCAGAAATAAGCAAAATAAGACAGAAAAGCTTAAACTCTACTAAACTAATAAAAAGCTAACTGTTTGCATTTTTAAGGAGAATAAGCAAACCAAATAGAGAAATAAGCTAAACTAGATAATAAGCTATTCTAAATAAGCAACAAAGAACAAAAATAAGCAACCTAATAAGCCTAGAATGAGCTTAAGAACTCAGCGGTACTAACTTAGAAGTTAGTAATGCCAGTTAAGCACTTAAGTCTACTTTGCTAATAAAGAGCAAATAAGCTCAAATAAGTAAACGACAAATCCAGATAAGCTAAATTGGACCTATACTAACCTAAAAGGCTATACTAAACCTAAATGAGCCATAACAATAAGCAGATAATCTAAATAAAGGAATAAGCACTTATGGTGTAAACTGTTAACCAAACAGCCCTTTAGGTACCTTTGAGCTTATTTTTCAATAAGCTAAAGAATCTTTATTGACTTTTGGCTTATTACCTTAATAAGTACACCTAAAAGACTACTTAAAACAACTTTTTAAAACCATTTTGAAATTCAAGAGCTTAATGAAAAGTCTTGTTGAAAACAGCTTATATACTAAGAACAATTACTTTAGGTTTTAAAAATGATAAATGTTGAATTTAAAGGCTAAAAACAGATAACTAAATAAGATACTTTTGGAAAACTAAGTTAAGACAGATTAACCACTACCCTAGATCTACCTGTATGCCAAATATCTAAATCTAATTCCTACAATTACCTTCTGAGAATTGATCATGAAAAAAGCTACTTGTCTTCTTAAAACTGCTGGTGCAGTTTGCACTTGAGTGAACAAAACCTTAAAACATTTGATGTAGACTTAAAACACTACTTCTAACACTCATGAAACGCACAACTAAGAGCAAATAGAATCATTTCAATTACTAGAATCAACTAGAACTAGGTTATGCAAATGAGGCTTAACAGACTTAGACTTTTATTAATCTAACTTATGAAAACTCACTTAACTCTAACCTAGCTTATAAATCTAGCATAAACTGACTTAGATGAAAGATTAAAACCAAAATCCAAAGACCAAATGGCCACTAGCAGTACTAACTTGTATTTAGTACTGCTATGCCAAACACCCCTTTAAAATTAACCAGTTTCAGTTTAAGCTTTTGATAATGAGATTTAGAGCATAAAAATCAAATACCAGATGTAAATATCTTTTAACAAACCTTATAAACTTATAAAACTAATCAAATAAGCAAGAATCAATAAGCTAATAATTATGCTAATATTTTTGGATTTTTAATGATTTAAGAGACAAAATTATAAAAACTATGATCTAGACTATAAAACTTGAAAGCAGATAAGCAAACATACTTATTAAGCACAATAACACAAGATTAAACACAATTAAGCAAGAAATAAGCTAAAAATAAGCAAATGCAATTATTAAGCTAAGGGACTTGAAATTTAAAGGAGACTTACAAGAACCTTAGCTAAACAAAGGCTTTAAAAGCTCAAGGAGCTTCTTCAAGCTCTAGCTTATCACTAGGATAAGCTAGTAAAGTCCTATGATCTCATCCATTGCTAGCTCATCATCCAAAAAGCTTAATCCCATTTAGCAAAGGTAATAGACTGATTTTAAATGTTCAAGTATATTAGATGACTAATTTGAACTCAATCTGAGCTTAGAGACTCAGAGAGCTTAAGATGAGCTTATTAGAAGCTTATGAAACATTAACAGCTTATTAAACATAATTTGAATAAAAGTGAGCTTTAGAAAAGTAAGAGCTTATTAAGGAAACTTGAATTGTATTAATAAAACAGCTGATTACAATACTTGAAAAGGAAATTACATTTAGCTAACATTAAGGTAAAACATTGTGAAAAGAAAAGCTAAAATTTAATAAGCTAAAAAAAATGAAAAACTAGCTCGCTATCTATATATACAAATGTGTGTGATGAGGTCTGCTTTTATAGAGCTGAAATGAAGCTTTTAGGCCTTGAGTCTATTACACGCTCCTTGTAATCTTGTACCTTGATTCTTTGCCCATCATTGGATCCATCCTTATGACCATTAGATTGATTGAGTGAGCACACAGATTGCCAACATGGCATTCTGTGTGTCAGACCTCTATGCTTCTTTTGCACTTGTTTTAGTGCAAATTTCATCGATTGGTGTGCTTTCTTTCATATCCGCGTGTCCCTTCTTGAGGTGTCCTAGCCAATGAGAGGCTTTGGTGACATTTAACTCTGCCACATCGTACCTTGGTACTCGAATTACTAAGCCACGCTGTCAATTGCCATTTACCCTTTGATTTAAGTAGGGTTAAACGCGGAGACGACGATGAACAGTAAAAACAAAATCCCGTGCCTTTTCTTTCTTTTTAAATCTTGTTGACCTAGGTTTCTAGGTTTGATTTGGGTCGGGTAAAAAAGAATATTGGGATTGGGTCGAGGAGTTTTGGGCTTGGTTACTTAGGTGTGTTATAAAGGAAAAGACGTTATCTCGTTATATTATTAAAAGCTTAGATACGCGGTGTTAGGGTTTAGGGACTTTTGGTGAAATTAGTGTTTAACATTTAGGACTGATTTGGTATTTTTGAGAATTTTGGCCTTTGTGAGTTGACCAAATGTTGACTATGGGTTGACTTTGTTGACCTTTGAGTAGAAATCTTTCGGCTCTTTTGCACTTTATCCGTTCCCGTGTTCGTGTTTGTCCGACTTTGACCGTTTTCTTGAGATTTTTGCAATATCCGTACCTACACAATCACAAAGACAAAACGAGCAATATACAAGTATTTTATGCATAATTTTGGTCTTTTAAGAGATATTTTTGATATAAAAAGGATATGTGTTTTCACACATATCAGGATCGTAAAATAAAAATAAACGTTTTTAAATCTTATTTGTATTGATAATCTCCCCCTTTTTGTTGATGACAAAATATAAGATTATTTGAAGTAAAGAGTAAAATGTATAATTTTTAAATTAGAGTCTTTTACTTCATGCTCCTCCTTTTTGTCGAATCAAAAAGAGAAAAACTAACAAAAGATGCAATAATGTATGCAATGTATTATAAGTATCGATTTGAAGAGAATCGAATGTAATAATAAAGATGAGAGTCGATCCAAAGAGAATCGAATGCAACAATGAGAATCGATCCGGAGAGAATCGAATGTAATACTCCCCCTTGATGAATGCTCTCCCAAATGAGGATGTCATGGAATCCAAGTGGATTCAATGCTACAAAATAAAGTGTTAGTGATAAAATAACATAAATGCAAGCTCCCTCTTATTTTGAGAGTACCTACAAAAAAAATTAGAATAAAGAGTCTACTTTTTGGCCGGTTCTGACAGTTCCTTTTCAAAACCTTTTCAAACAACATGCCGGTACCGCGTCTAAGGGTACCGGGGGTCCTGTGCAAAGAGAGTCAAAAAGTAGGATTTTTTAAGATTGGTTTAGTATAGACATAGTCAAAGATATAAAAAAAGTACTAGAAGAAGTATAAACAATAATTAAGTACTAAGAACATATATAATCCTTTGTAATAAACATCGTATCAAACTATTTTCAGTGACATTAGGTCACTTTATAAACGGGAAATAAGAAAAAAAAAAAAAAAAAAAAAAAAAAACAAAAAAAACTAGACCAAGGGATATGTTTCTTATTAAACAAAAAAGTAAAAAATATTTTTATTTTGTTCATCAAAAATAACTTATGGGAAGGTTTGGTGGTGAGTGACGGGTGGTGCAAGCTATAGCGCTCCGGAGATGTGATTGAAGATGCAACTCATTTCATCCTACACGAAGGTCATTCACAATCAATTGACCGTTTCCTTTGACATATGCTCCCAAAACATTTCATGACTAGTGATGCGGAAGGGAAAGATTAAAACAAGGGAAAATGTGAGCGGAGGGAAAAGGAGGGGGAAAAGAGCGTCGGCTGAGGGGCGAGGGAAATCATCGTCTTTTTGTCCACATCGGTTTTTTGAGAGGTGCGACGGATCAGTTTGTGATGGCAAAAAAGGTGGCCAAAGGATCCCGATCCTAAAGGCGGTTCCAAAAAATTAGGAACGTAGGCCTGGTTTCAGGGACGGTGCGTCTTTGAGTTTGTTAGGTGGTGAGTTGGGAGAGTTGGGTAAGGGTGGGTGAGTTAGTTTTGCGTTTGCGTTGATAGCGTAGTTCGTGTGTAGTGATTGAGATATGGGCGGGGTACATATTGTATTTCCAAATATGATATTTTTTTTCGTAAGCAACAACTGTTGTGAAAGTTTTTAGTGAATTTTCTTTTTTTTAAACATTTTATTTAATTATTTGAAATGATAACTTTTTAAATGAACCCAAACGCTGTCAAAATTATTAAATTAAATATTAATGTATTGTAAAAAACTAGAAAATCATAAAATAATCCAAAAAAAAAAAAATAAAAATATAATTCTTGTTTTTAGAAAAAAAAAGTATTTATGCTTGTGTAATGTATGTTAAGAAGTGATGACCTAGGGAGAAAACTAGTTTTTTGCTTTCGTTTGTTCAAGGTATAGGAGTTTCTTTTTTATTATTTATTTCATTTAATATTCTTATAGGTTTTGCGGCTTAATAGGCACCCATAGGTTAATGTCAATCTATCCTTGCAAAATAACATTTTTAAAGGACCGAGTCTTTATGCTTTCTGATTCCCGTTTTTCGTTCTCCTTATAGCTCTTCGCCCTCCCTTTGATTTAGTTTGATTAGCTCACTGCTCTATTACCCCTTCACTATCTGTTTTGTTCTATGATTTCTTTTATCCGTGTCTTATCACTTACCATTTTCGTTCACCAAGTAGCGTCACTTTTCCCGCGTCCCCTTCCTATTCACCTTTTGTAACGCCAGAATTGGTGCCCTGTATCTTTCATTGAATATGCCTCCCCTCCATAATACGGGTTACCCTCGAATGCTTATTATACGATATAACAGTAACCTTATTACCGTTCTGAAACACGTAACCGGATGTGTGTCTATAATCCTGTATCCTGTGTGACTGCTGATGGACATTAAAGGCTATTGTAACAACTCCAAAATTCTGTCGTCCGCTGCTCGAAATCCAATTCACATTCAGAGTTTGTTCTCGCAAACATGACGGCAGACTTGTGTTCTGTGGCGCACTCTATCATAAAGCTTCGCGGGAATTCGCGTACCCGTTCTGTGACCGGGTGAACGCACACTTTCACGCTCGCCGAGATTAAAAGAGATGTCTGTTATCTTTTGTTATCCATATCATTGTTTTGTTGCGGATTGATCACCTTTTCCTCTTCGTACTCAAGGGTAGTCTTCGCTCTGTAGCTTGTGTCTTGACTTGTATCATTAGTCGTGTAGTGAAAACTTTGTACGTGATCAAAGGCGCGTTGGCCGCCTCACGTTGCGCGGTCGCGGTGTCGCTCGTGTAATGTGAAGATTGCCTAGATGATCGTAGTAGTGACAGGTTGTACCAAGCTGAACTCGTGATTGGAGAAATTTCGTGATAACTTCTCTGAAAGTTCTGAAGTTTGTTGATCGTGATTTGAAGAACCTTTCGTCTTCGAAAGTTACGCTTTTAAGAAAATCAAAAATATAAAAAAATTAAAAATATAAAAAGTAAAAAATAATTTTCTTTTCTTTTTAGTATAAGTAGAAGATTAAAAATAAAAAGACAAAAATATTTGCTCTTTCGATTTTTTTTCCAATTTTTCTCATTTATTTGTGAATATAAAAAGTTACAAAGTTGGTAAAAGAACACCAACAAATAATACATTCAATTGAGGTATTATCCATCAATAAGTTCCCGAACCAAAGATTAAATTTTTTTACCGTTTGTGTCACTTACGAAAAAGGCGCACCTCTTTTGTAAAATTTATTTTACTTAAGAGAGTTACCCTAAGTTTGTTGATTATTCGGTAAACATTTTTTTTCCTTTTCTCGTTTCTTTTCTCATTTCATTTGCTTGTTTAGTGCATGCGCACTAGAAATTCCTATTTTCCAAATAATTCAAACGTCACCATTCCAAGACGTCGAAATAAAGGACGTGCTCCAAACATAGTCGAACCCGAGCTTCGTACTATCGTTGCACCAATGGCGGAACGTACCATGGAAGAGCTACTCCGAGCACCCACGGAAGGGTACGGAGAAGCTATTGTTTTACCGGAAATTAATGCGGATCATTTTGAGATTAAAACGAATTTGCTTCAATTGGTTCAAGCGAATCCATTTTACGGTCGTGAGAGTGAGAATCCTCATGCTCATATTAATAGTTTCAAAAGGATTACCTCGACTTTACGATTTAGGAATGTGCCTAACGATGTGATTAAGCTTATGATGTTTCCATATTCGCTCGAGGGAGCCGCTAAAACTTGGTACGAGAAAGAACCACCAAATTCAATCTTGACTTGGGAGGATCTCGTGACCAAATTTGTGAATCAATTTTTCTTACTCCTCTCGTAAAACCACTCACTTAAAGAATGAAAATTTCTCGTATACACAAAAAATTCGAGGAGACTTTTAGTGAAGCATGGGAACAATTTAAGGAAATGCTTAGAGCTTGTCCCCACCACGGATTTACGGAGTTAACTCAAGTTGATACCTTCTATAATTGTTTAAACGAGAATGATCAAGACTCCTAAAATGCCGCGGCGGGTGGAAATCTTTTGAGTAAGATGACTAGAGAAGCTTTGAACATAATTGAGAATAAATCAAAAGTTTCGTTTCTTCTTCGTAATAAAATCAAATGTTTCTAGGTATGATTACAAACTTCTAGGGAAAGTGTTAGTAAAATGGATTGAAAGAATTGATAAGCTTGCGGACCAACTTTCGACCTTAGTTGAGATTGTTTCTAAAATAAGTTGTCGCCCACGCCCGATTAAAGGTTGGAGGAAAGTTATGTTACTTTGTAAGTGGGCCTCATGCTTGGTACAATTGTCCTAATACCGATAATAATTATTCTTGTGTTCTGGCGCAGCTCAACGGGTACTAAAAATACAAGTTAACACTCCATACGCGTTGTTAGTAAACCAAACTGGCACCACCAGGTTTTGCTCTGGTGCAAACAATGGTTCAAAATTAGTGATATTCTAAATCAAGGGAATAATTTTAATCGGGAAGTTATTTTCATGTAATCAAGGGTTTTCTAGCTCTAAAACAATCCATGCTCCAAAATTTCAAATCAAGGTTCGGTTTTATTTCATAAACAACTTTTCAAGTTCCTAATAATCATGTTTAACAAGAGTTTTCAAATTTGGTTTTCAGTTACAAAGTGAAATAGTGATCAAATGATGAATAAAACATCGGCAAAATCAAACCAATTTCGTTTATAGGAGAATTATGAATGAATTCAAAACACGATGTAGACTATAACCAAAGCCGTCTTGTTGGCAATCAACTAATGTTTTTCAAACTATAACTTGCAGAATATGTTATGTGGATTCTTTATAAACCAAGCCTCAACTTTCGGGTACTCTTCGGATGTAATACCATCCAAACCGAAGGGGTGAGATGAAAGCGATCATTACTCAAAGTGGGTGTTGCTTTACGAGGGACCCTCGTATTTCCCTATATCTTCTCCTAAAAAGGTAGTGGAACGAGAAACCGAGGAGACAACGGATAAGGAGCAAAATAATTTCCAAGGAAGTACCGCTCACATCCCACCTCCGATTAACCCCATTCTGATTCGGAACCGATGTTCGAAGATTTTACCTAGCGAATATTCCATATCCTTTAAGAGTAATGATCAAAAATCCATGAAAAGCTTAGAATCTTATGGAGAAGATTTTTTCAAATCTTCAAAGTATTTGCGCTTCGACATTAGCTTCGCGGATGCTTTACTTTTGATGCCAAGATTTGCTCCTACGATTAGGAATTTGCTTATGAATAAGGAAAAGTTGCTTGAATTAGCTAAAATACCGTTGAACGAGAAATTGCTCGACGTTGGACTCCTAAAAAGCTTTTCCGGAAAAGCTTGGAGATCACGGCAAGTTGCTTTTACCAGGTCAATTTCCCCGGAATGGATGTATGTCACGCCTTGGCGAATACTTGGCGCAAACTTAAATCCTTTATGCCCTTTTATATTTGGAAAAAAAGTTATCATTACCTGATACTTATACCTAACTCGTGACTTTTAGAATTAGACGTCAGGATCGTCCCTTTACTCATCCTATAGGACTTCGACGAAGATGTTTTTTGTCAAGTTGGGGAGTTCCTCACTTTACCTAACGATTTTGTTGTTGTTGATTTTGAGCCGATAATGGGTTCTCTAATGTTTAGGTAGCTCCTTTTTAGGATACGGCCCATGCTTTAATTGATGTGTACGAAGGAGAGCTTATTTTAAGGGACGGGGATGAACGATTAATTTTTCATGTCAATAAGCATCCTCAAAAGCATGCAAACGAGTCAATTAAAATGATTAATTTCATTGATGTTTCATGCGAGGATAGTTTTGGAGAAGTTTTAAGATTGAAAAAATCAAATCATTTCTTGAGTGGCAGTACCACTCCGCTTTCTGATTCTAGTCCTAGTCTCACATCTTTTGAGACTAGTGATTCTTTTCTTGAGGAGTTCGCCGATGAACTCGCTCTTCTTGACCCATTTCCATCGGGAAATGAGGATGTTGATGTTGAAGCCGAACTTAGAGAAATTGAATTGTTGCTTAACCGTGATCCGTCAACAAATTTTTCACCTACGATTACGATTGATCCTAATTCCGAGAGGTTCACCGACGAACCTGCTCCAGCTTGCTTACCTCCACCGGGAGATGACGATGATGACGAATCATTTCTTAAGGAGGATGTTCAAGAAGAAAATTTTCAAGATTATTCAAACCCTCTTTTTGAATTTGATGACAATTACAACTCCAGTAACATTAATCCTCTTTTTAAAGAGATGTTAGAGGATGTCGAGAGCAAGGACTCCAATGTTTCTAATTTTGATGAGCCAGTTTTACTTAACACACCTCTTTTCGATGAGGATGAGTGTTTCGACCCAGGAGGCGATAATGATGAGATCGATGCTTTTCTAGCTATCGAAATTTCTACGTATATTGAGGAAGGATATTATGACTCAGAGGGAGACGTATTCTATCTTGAGAAATTGCTTATTGATGACACCACCCATAATCTCTTTCCCGAGGTGTTATTCGATCATGAACCACAATGCTTCAAGGATGAATCCGAATTTGATACTTTGAAAAATATGGTTAAAGTTTTTGATCCCGGGATCTGGGAGAAAACTTTTTCTCCATCATGTGTGAGATTATCATCTAAGGACCACCATTATCTTTTCTTCACAATTGTTGTCCAAATCCTTTTTACTCATCATTTGAACTTTCTTTTCTCCTTCGGGAGTGAAGACACCATTTTTGACCCCGATCTTTCGCTTTTCATCTTTCTTTCTCAAGAGCCGGAGGCAGTTAAATGTTTCAATGGAATTTGGTTTTCCACTTGTTTCATCCCCAAGGACGAATGAATTCGGGGATCGAGTCAAGCTATGTGACTCGGTTACCAAAAACAAAGCGCTTCGTGGGAGGCACCCCATGCTTATCCATTTTTCTTCTTTCTTATTTCTATTGTGATGTGAGGAGGCTTGTACTCTTTCGATTCTTGTTGTTTGTGCTTGTGATTTTTTGTAGGATTGACCCAAAATTTTTGAAGACTCTCGTGTTCGGTGTTTTGTCCCGGTCCACTCGAGCTTCCTAGCCTTTGCTTGCCATTAGTTTGGGGAAATCCGATATCCTAGATTATTATCGACTAACATCTATCTTTTAGCATACTTCATAAACGGCTTAAGATTTTTGTGATACTTTCTCCATGCTTGGATTATGCATTCGACTTTTTGAGTTCTAGTATGGGGTTTTTAAGTCTTAGGCTAGGAAACATTGAGGACAATGTTTAATTTTAGTATGGGGTAGTATATCTTCGATATGATCTTACCTACCTTTGCCCGTTGTTCTCACGTACCCCGTTTTCCCACAAAAATTTTAAATTTTTAAGTCTTAATATCTAGTTTATTGTTCATATATAAAAAAATAGAAAATAGTTGACACGAATGTAGGCTTTCCGTTGGTGAGAACGAAAAGTAAATTTTGACCCGACCGGTTTTATATCTTAGCTTTCTCCTTAACTATAAATAGATTGATTTTGCTAATCTTTTATACAAGGAGCTATAAAACGCAAGTCTAGCTTAAAAAAGTCAAGACTTTGCAAGTTCCCATAATTGATTTCAAATATGCAAAGATCAATTTATTAGAGTTGAGATTGTTACCAGTCTATGTGACTTGTTAAAGTGCCGATCTTAATTCATTAGGCTAAGTATTCACGAGTTTCTTTATTTGATAGGTCACATGAATCTTGAATCAATCATATCAACATGTAAGATTAGAGAGAATGAGGGCAAGTAAAGGGAAAATTCAAATCTTATTATGGAGGGAAAATGAGAGTTAGTTACAAGGGCATCACCCTCTAATGAAGATTAGAGGGCTATTTATAGGCAATAGGAGGGAGACTTCCCTTCCTTATTTTCCTAACTTGTCAATACTAGTCCCTAGAGTTTGGTTATTATGCTATTTCTTACTTAAAGCATAATAAAATTATTACAAGCTATTTTTAAATAAATAAATAAAGTCTATAAACAAACAATAGAATAATACCACATATCGAACAACTTTTTCATAAACCTTTACAATCTCCCCCTAAGGGGTCGATTATTTGGGGCGTTCTCTCCTGGTCCAAGTGGTCCTTCCTTTCACGTAATCATTCCATCTTCTCATTTGATCTGATTAATTTAAATCGAACTTCAATCTCTTCTTCAAATAACTTCAGAAAACTCAACTTCATCATTTGTGAGTTCTTTTTGCTCATAGCCATCTTGACATCATTATTATAACTTTTAGTCCTTCAAGCGGTTCTTCTCGTGTTGCATCACAAAACCTAAGTTAATCTCTGAATGTCTCATCACATTTTCTTATCTTGCTATTAGTGTTAAATGATTCCATGTACAGGCTCTTAAGACAATATGAAAAACACATCATATTCTTTATTTCACTGGGAATGTTATTGTTGGTTCAGTGAGATTAATCTTCGTTGGATAGCTTTCGATTTCCAAGTTGAACATCGTGCACTCTTTTCCCATATCAATGAACTTCCTGATAGAGTCTATAGCAATCATGTATTAGCAAAATCTGGTTACCTTGTTATTCACGATCAGCAGATACATTTCTTCAATGTCATTCTTTGAGTGATCCTTATATCTGGCTCGGTTTTGGGAACACTATGCAATCATGCTCTTCTTGCCACAATCTCTATGATAAACGTATGTTCATGACCCAATTCCCAGTATGTCTGATGACTTGAATGATCTTATGTGTTTCAAATAGATCTCTTCTCTTCGGTCTCCAGTGTTCTTTCTGTCTCTCTTGTGTTAGAAGATCTTCGCATGAGGATTCTTTCAGTTTTCAACACCATATCTTGCATAAGGATTAAACTTCTTTATACACTTATTAACCCTCTGTGAAGTCTATTCGCTTTAATATCCATCTTCATTGGAAGACAATTGCTGGGAATTTATGAAGTGACAAAACGATCTTCTCAGGACCTGAATTTCCTTTCTTCAAGTACAAAAGGTCTTGATTGATCAGAGATAGTGCTGTGTATTCAGGATCTTTTTGACAGCTTTGAACGAATGGTGTGTTCTTTTGTGGGATGAGGAGAGAATAAGAAATTTACCTTTATGCTTTCCACAAACAATGTCATTTTTGCAAGAAATTCTTCAATTGATCAACGTGATATGATGTTCATCTCCTGAAGATACAATCTTTGTCTTAGCATTCAGATCCGCCATCTTCTTCAACTTAGCTTCATCATTTGCCAAAGATATCTCTTCCATGATGTCCTTGTGTTACTTGCATTTAGTTGGATCTCATCATCATCATAAGCATAAATGAAATCAGTCCAGAATCAAATTCATCATCTTGTTCTTGATTACCTGAAGTAGAAGGACCTGGTTCCTCTACATTATCTTGTCCAGACGATGACTCTCCAGATACATATGCTTCATACTCCGATGTCTTCTGCCTTTTTGCACTATCATTACCTCAAGATGGCATCATCATGAGGATCGTCCTGATCTCTTATGCGAACGACAGAATATCTACAAGCAGTTTGTGGTACCTGAGTCTTCTCAAAATTCATTTGGAGAGCCAACCAGATTGCTATGTCGTGTTGTTGTAACATAGGATCAGCCTTTATAGCAAGGTATAATTGATGATGTGTTCTGAAGAGGAATATTAAACTTGTTCCGGATGAAACATGAAGTTGATGGACCCGACATATAACTGCGTACAGATGCATCAACTAAAGAAGGAATAGCATTGTCAATTACATTTTGAATCTGTGATGATATTTGTGCCTGCATACGCCCACGTTCTTGCAAGATAGCTTTGGAGATTAATCTTTCCGTCTCTTCTTTAGTCGTTTTCCTTTCCAGAATCAACCCTTCCGCAAGATACACAGGGACTTGATCTTCGAACTTGAGCAGGAACTTCCTTCTTAACTTGCTCCGTTACTTTCTCTTTCACCAACGAGGGTAGCCGATTACCATCATGAACATCATGAAGATTATTCAACAAGTGTTCCCCATTTTTTTCATCACTTGATGTCCGTGGGCATGAACCTTTTTCTTTGAGATGTGCAAATTAAGTAACCATATCGTCCTCTGTAATTCATGAAAAAATTTATTGTATCTTTTGAATGGCATTGGGATTTTGCCTTGATCAATGATAGAAGACTCGATTGGCTTTTTTGTTAACTTTGGTTCAGTGAACATGTGATGGTCGTTGGTATGCGTAACCGTCATTTTGGAGTTTTCTCGGTATCCGAAGATACGAGAGTAGAGAGATTCCTAGGTGATCTAGTTGGTGAGGGAATTGGTGAAATCCTAGTCTCCTCTACATTCTTCCCTTTCACCCTTCTCCTTAATTCAAACCACATTCATCTAAATTATTCATCTTCTTCATCTTCAGACATTTACAGGTGTAACATATGGTAACATCTACCATGGGTATCTTTATTGGTTCTACCTTCTGTGTCCTTTTTGTAGTTCTCCTCTTTTCCCGAACTATCTCCCACCTCCGGACATTTCCTTATCACTCCTGGGCTTAACCTAGTGCAGGAATAGATGTTGTCATCATGGCCATAGGGTGATCATATCATCAACATTCTCAGGATCTTCAACAAGCTTCTCAATCTCCTCAACTGCCAAGTGTTCGTATACCAGTGCCACATTTTCTCTTGCTTCTTATTCTTTACGACTCTTATGCTCAGCAAGACTTACTTGAATCATGTCTTGTAAAATCATCTCATCAGCTTTTTCTGCTGATGGCACTGGAACATGTGGTGTTAGTCACTGCTGATTGCTTAACGTAATCGGATAACGAATCATTGTTGATCATTTTCGAAACACTGACTCAGCTGTCTCCGTAGCAGGGTTAGGTGACCTAGGGGTGCTAAGTGTCCTATGTGTTCCCTGGGTAGACTCAGTCGGCTGTGACTGAGTCAAAGGAACATCTAGCCCAAACACCTCTGAATAATTCTTATTACATGCTCTGTAAGTTCTCTCATCTCTTGATCATCCTGTTGGTATCCGCATCCCAACCTTGTCTTTGTTTTCTTCCTGAATTGAAGATATTCTGTATTAATATCATCATCGTAAAGATTGTGATAAGCATCTCGAGCACGTCTCTGAATTGTCAGAGAAAGTAGTCATATATCTGACTATTGGAACGTTCTTCGTAAATCGTGGGTAATTGGGATCGAAGTGACAGGTTGATGAAGCGAATAGTAAAATGCCTTCCCACATTAATCCGCATAAATCTACATGAAGTATTTGACAAAGCAGTATAACATTTGCATTATCTGCAACGGCGGTTGGTCCCATCCCGTAACGCGTGTGGTAGGTCAAGCACTTGAGAATATCTTTGATAACGTTGCCAAGGCTTTAGAAGAACAGAAGTATCTTGAAATTAGTTACAGTCTTGAGTTCACACTTGTAAATCCCAACACTTGTTTGTAAAATAGAACCATATCAGAGAATGATGTGTGTGGCAACAAACGAAGCATGATTGTTATCATTTGCTTGGGAAGATGAAAGAAATTGTTCTGAAGTCCATCCAGTGTTAGTGTAAGCTCTTTTCTATCCATCAGAACTTGAGTCGATGCATTTGCATCCGTCTTCTTTCAAAGTGTGACAGGAACATGTGCCATAAATAAATCCAAGGATAGATGCTGAACTGCCAATGTGAATCGTAACGGATGTATTCTTAATTATATTCATCAGATCTTGCTCTCTGTTTGGACATTGCACATTGCTCTAATGTCAACCTTCTTGTTTGCATCCATAAGGTAATATCACTTGTTTGGAAGGGGACCACGTTCATCTGAATGAAACATCAGCTGCATGTTGTTGTAGTGCCTTGATGATAAATGATGAATACAATTGTAGGTGTGTTAGGAAACATATTAATTCTTTAGACATTTTTGTCTTTTTCCTCTCTGTCTGTTTTTATATGTTCTGACAATTCTTTTTGAACATATATTTGATCAGTTTCTTTCTCATGTGGTTGTTCTTTCTTTTTCTAGCACATGCCATACGCTTTATTTGAATTATTCTTTTTATTTTCTTACCTTTTGGTGTGGTTCTGGCATTTATTTTTCTCGAAAACACTTTTGATTTACTTTTTCGCGTATGATTAGCTATCTCTTTCTGTTTTTAGAATATCATACAAGAAATTCTTTTGTCGACATGATACTCTTCAAGAGGATGAAGATTTCTCCCTTTTGATTTTGAATAAAGGAAATAGTTATGAAAAATTCAAGAGAAATCCTTCAACTTCTTAAAATTGTTTTAAGAAAGAGTATCATTTTGACACAATAACAGATTTTGAGAACTTTTTCAAAAATCATGTGACAAAACTTTTCATGATGTTGATAATATTGATAATCGTAATCACTATACCCACAACAGAATGGACACTAAGGTAACTCACTCCTCATTCTGTTCATTGAAGAACAACGGCCGTAGCCTGACATAACGTAGTCCTCGTTTAATAAAATTAAGATCATTGAAATCACGCATATTCAAGTTATTAAAAGACTGTATGATTCTTTCAAATTTGATTATGAAGCCTAAACATGAATACAAACACATCTAATTACAATAATTGAATGGAACACTAAGATCACTTACTCCTCATTTGTTCAATGCAGAAAACGACTCGAACACCGGAAATGAGACTCTAGTCCACTTAAACATTACGCAAATAGAAAAATATGATCCATAGGCATATGAACTTCACTGATAAAACTTGTTTCTTTGCCCAAAATTATTTGTCAGATTTTCAGCACATCTAGAAATTGATCGTGTCTGTTTTTCACAGACCATTCACTCATAAGCATTACAATCATGGAGAACAACATTATTACATAATACAAAACACTTTCACAAAACCACAAACAATTAAATGGTTTTCACCATTACACCTTTACTGAGTTTTGACTTTTGTGACTACGAGTTAGACCAGTTGACCTTTCCGATTTTGACAATATAGACTTTTTACTGAGTTTCAAAAAATAAAGTCTTTTGTTTACCATTAACTCAATATTCATCTAAGTGATTAAATCACTTTGAAGATTATAACTCGGGTAAAACACAAAGAACGTCAAACTCCGGTAAAACACAAACTCGGGTAAACTTCAATCTTGACGAGTTCTAACTCGGTAATCACAAATTAACTCAAAAACACATAAAAATATATATCCACTTACGTTGAGTTAAGAAGTGGAATTACAATCATTGTAATGACTTTAGATTAGCGGTAAAACAGTTTTCTTCTCAAACTCTCGTAAAGGATTCGGTAAAAAATAAAAGTAAAAAATGAAATTACAATCCTTTTATATAGCCAGTGATAAACAGTTTGGAAAAATGGACATTTTCCAGTCCCTGTACTTAATCTTTTACCGAAATCTGTTGAAAAATTGTTCACATCATGTAATGTAATTTGGATTTACAGTAAATGTTTTGGTAAATTTTTCACATTCTGTCCTTGTACTTTTGGCTGTTCAAATGTTTTGTGTGTGGATTTTACATCATACATCCCCCTTGTTTCTAGGTTGCTTTGATTTATAGGAAATAGGGTATTGTTTATTTGGTGCGTTTTTTGATGGGGTTAAGTGGGGATTTTAGTATTATAAACAAAAAGACTAGGATTGTATTAGGAAACTCAATACGTATTTAATGGGACTTTTGTGGTGGGATTGCTGGTGTTGGGGTGGCTAACGATTTGTTTGTGGGGGGGGCTTTGGTTTATGGGTTGTATAGCAAAAAAAAAATCGACGGGGCAATAGTGCACTGCGGGACAGAGATCGGGGGATTGGGGGTTTTTTGGAGGACGGGTTTTGTTGTCTTGTAGGGTGGATGTTATTTTGTGGGGTTGAGAGGGGGTTTGGTGGGTTGGGGGAGTTGAAGTATTGGGTATTAGATGTGAGGGGTAGGGGGAAGTTTTGTGGTGTTGGATCACTTGCTTGGGGATTGGAATGAGCGGTTTTGTAGAGAGTTCGTTGAGTTCTGTCGTTGAAACATTTTTAGGAGGGAGGTGCTCCTGATGAGCCATTACTTGCGACTGAACTGTATACTCAAATGCGTTCTTTTGGAAAGCGCCTTAGTAAATAGATCCAGCTAGTTGGTATTCTGTTCTGACCAATAGGTTAAAAAGTTTCCACAGTACCCCTCTAATGTTGTTCCTTTAATAAACATGTCTCCGGATGCTGCAATGTGCTTTGTCTTAGCAAATGTTGGACTGGGATTGCATAAATAGCTGAATGGCACTCTTGGAATCACAACTTTACATCTACTTTGACGGATTTATTTTATTTTAAAATCGCCATGTCAAGTACATGATTGTTCATGTGACTCCCGTCATTCAAACTATCACTTGAGCCACACGGCTTGCTGACAATGAAACATACTTAGCTTCATGCATAGACCATCGTAGTTCAAAATCCTGTTTTCTTTTTGATCCACATCCACAGACTCACACGGAGCATGTCCAACTAAAAAATTGCGCCATCTCCTCCTGATGCTGCTTTTACCATATCTTCTTTGTTAACAGGTACCTGCATGGTCAGAATATCACTCGAATTAGGTATTGAAGTTTAGTTTCAAAACCTAGAATCACACCTTCGGAGTACCCAAAGGCCCTTGTTATTATTAGGACTATCTTAGGTACCGAGTAGATCCGGTTTTGACCTTTGTGGGGTTTGTACTCGTAGGGTCGTGCTTGATAACTTGCACATACAAAAAGCTAGCAAAGGGCTATGTTCTGGTCGCGATATGGCTTTAGATAACAGAATAAGGCACCCTCCTATAGATTAGCACTAAGTAAGTCGTTTGATCAGTATTTGTCGTGGCCATTGTAAATCAGAATCCAGTCTGCTATGTTTGTCCTTTATCTTGTTGGGAGCTAATGGACGACCTCATTCATCTTGACCTTAGTTTCTGGAACAACTCTTCTATTGCATATTTGTGTCTGTACTGTATGTATATGTCCTTGGGGAGATTGTGGTTCTCTCTGTTGGCCACATATGGCGGCTTTTGTTAGAGGTGGGCATATAAATTGAGTTGAGTATGGGATTTTGGGGGGGAGGATCGGGATTCGGGAGTGGTAAGGCATGGGAAGGGTGAATCCTTTTGTCATTCGGCTTAACTTAATTCTTTGAATCAAAGTCAATTTATGGCGACACGCAGTGACAAGAGAGTGGTTATATTTGGGGGGGGTTGCGAGTGAAATAGTTGGGTTCACGAGGGAGTCTTAGATTGTGTTTTGTTAGTTAAGTGGGGAAGTAAAGTAATTTGGTCGTGAGGGAAGGTTGTAATGTAGTGCTGTGAAGGGGGGGACAACTTAACCATGGGTGTGTGTGTATTATGGCTGTGAATAATTTTATGTTTCTTATGTTCACAACACAAGTCTAGAACGTTGGCACTGACCCATAAAATCCTTTATTCTCTTCTAAAGAGACATTCGCAGGCAAAAATACCAGTTTGAGCCCCATTCCATTCTGATCAATTGAGTAAGTGACTGCGTTTCATATGAGCAGCAAAGAAATGAATCTTCTGAACAGCCTCAAGACGAGCAACAGGAGCAAATGTCTCCTCTAAATCAATGCCTCTTCTTGCTTATAACCTTATAGCACAGACGTGAGATTTGGTTACCGAACCACAATTAGTTATACTCCATGCATCCAACCACTTATTCTTCCAACGCATTTGTAGACGACATAACATTCTTTCCGTCTGGTCGTGGTACCAATTCCACAAAACTTGAAGTCTTTCAACAATGATTCAACTCATCTTGCCATGACTCATTCCAACTATGATGGCCATACTTTCTTTGATGTTTTTTGGTTCCAAAAGTGCTAACGTTAATGCATACGATCGCAATACTCAGAACTCGTATAATAGCCGTGAATGAGTCATAACAGGTTTGGATGGGTTACCAATAACATTGGTCTAGAGATGATCTTTTGTCCAAATGTGAGCAAGTGGGATTTTGGTTTTAATACCTTGATGCGAATTATGCACATTTGATTGTTCAAGATTCCGTGTAGATGACTCAATTTCCTTCATGATTCCAAGAGAATCTATGGAAACAAAGTGTGTCTTACTATCAAAATCAGCAGAGATCTTTTCTTAATTTAGAATTCCATCAGACTCTTGTAAAGAGATTGGCGCGAGAAGTTTGTTAGTCAGATGTTGGTAACAACCAAGGAGGAGCCCTCATGTGTGTCAACAATGATTGAGATGTATCGAGGTGAGTCTTCTTGATTAGTGAGTGGTTGTTGCTAGCGGGACATTGGATGGTTCGTATTGAGATTTTCTTGCTCAAAATAATCTTCAAACATTGACCGAACGAAAATTATCTTAAATCTTTTTTGAAGGAGTAGTTACATTAAAGTCACATCTGATGAATTTTGATTATATTAAATTCTGTGAAGTGTTCGGGTTCTAAACAATCGTGTTCAGAAGCTATTGTTGTGAAGCTCATCAATTGACATTAATAGTTCACATAATCCGTTTTGGTGCGACGGTTTATAGATTTCAAAAACCTCATTGATCTCGCAGTTCGTCCTTACAAATAACCAATAGGAAATCTTTGCCCTCACAATAGAACGTTTACTCATGCTTTCCTCGGTATTATTTTCAAGATCATCATCCACGGTCATTTGTTTCGGGATAACACAATTTGTAAGCAAAACAATAAAATATCCTCAAATTTGGGCTTTCATCCACCTAACAACCTCATAAGGTGTGTTTTTATTGTGTCGCCTGCGTGTTGTTGATTGATGTTGAGCCAGGTTTTAAGTAAACATGTTTTAGCTAATTGACTTCAGACCACAAGAAAGTCAGTGGTTTACCCTCGAGAATATAAATAAGCATTGTGCCGAGCACAAGCCTAAGCCTCAAACCAGAGTACATTACGTCGTTTATATACTCCATTTTTGCTGAGGTGTGCAGAAGCAATTGAAAAATTGTTTGCATAATACACTAAATTTCTCATCAATATGCTCTGTGAGTGTGCATTCTTGAATTCAGGTGCCATTATCAGTTTCCGAATCTTGCAGAAACTTTGGCTTTGTAATTCAATTGTGCCTTGAGGCCCAATGAATTTTCTTGTTGATCTCTTTTCGGAGTATTAGTTTCTTCTTCGAACGAGAAGAAAATAAACCCAACGTGAATCTAGAAAAATTCATCCACTATCACAGAATTATACTTCTCTTTCCATTGAGACCGAAGCTACTCTCATTGGACGCCCACAAATCCATATGAAGTAATTTCCATTTGGATGTAATCACTTGGTATCAATTTAGGAGGAATCGAGAAGCTTTCTTGCTTTTTCCTCTTTCACAAGCAGATCAATGATGATCTTTTTCATATTTGAACTTTGGATTAAACCCGTCTCAACCAAGTAAGTCTTCCCCCAGGAAAAACAACCATAAAAAACCCAAAAAAAAAAAAAACAAAACCACAAAAACAAAACCAAAAACCCATATCAAAACCCAAACAAAAACACAGAACCATAAAATCAACACAAAAAAAACAAAACACAAAAAAAACAACACACAACAACAAAACAATACCAAAAATATATGATGTGACAGTCGTACGATTGCCTATAACCTTGACTTTGTTTGAAGTTTGCCTTTGGACATTAAACAAATGGTGTGACAGAAGCAGCCATGTCGGGAAAATGGAGATTAGTACATAAATTTGAATCGCGTCCGTCCTTGTGAGCAAATTAATCTCATTTAGATTTCGACATAAACATGTGATTAGAAACGAAAAAGCCTACTTCAAATCACCATCACAAAAATTGTCCAACACTTAAGAGATTCGGTCCAAGACTTCAACATAATTATACATGACAAATAGTGGAACATACATCGTTATAATCACTATAGCACTTGTAATAGCTGCTAAGTTGTCATTTACAAAGCGAACGGTTACCGAATAAAACTTTTCAAGGAAGTTTCTTAATAGTGAACGATCACCCGTCATATGCTTTCCTTGAACAAACCACTAGTTCATCAACACATAGAGCGATCTGGACTACCTGCAAACAAGAAGAAACAAAACACAATGGACTACTGGGCAAATTTGACTATCCATCTTATTAAATGAAACAAGTGGTTTTCGTATTCGAAGGATTAGTATTTAGAGCATGTGGCTTTGTTGTTAACAGGTGTCCACATAAATTTGGTTGTGATTCAAAACCATTTTTGCTCATAATCTACTTGTTCGAATTCTTGTTTAGCATGAACGTGGCTTAATGTTTTTACAACGCATGTTACCTTGCCTTTTTCTTAAAGCCACTAGAATCCTTATTACCTTTTTTCTAGTTTTGATGCACTGCTTCATCCAATCTTAGATTTGGAAGCTACTGAGTGTACTCTAAAAGTCCTTGATTGTGTCGCTTTCTCTGAAAACTAGTCTTAGGAATCTACAAAAGTAGTTTCAAAACGAAATGGTATCCTGGAATTAACGAGAGAAGGTTCTCCTACGGAGCATTCGAGCGCACATTCAATTTATGCTTAGCAACACATTTTGCATACAAGAAAACACATAACAAATGTTTTTGCTTTAGAAGCGTTTGCAACAGAACATCAATTACATTTTTGTTTGACACAACTTTAGCAGAAATGTAGTTATCCGTTTGCTTATTTTTCCTAACATAAATCTTGCCTTCTCTTCTTTGCTTCATTCTTAGAGACATACACTAAGACATTGATCTTGACATGTGAATCTCTAACTCTTTTGGTCTTTTTCACACTTGAAGTAGATCATTCCTGTAGAAGATAACACATTCTTAGTCTTGTTTGTTTGTGATTCTTGTTGTGTGACAACTCTGTACATTCCAGGGCTAATGACATTTGTGTTTTGATGTGTCCCTGTTTGTTTGTTATGTGAAGTCTGTAAAGTGACTGGTTTTGACTCAACATGGTTTTCTTTTGTTTTTAAAACAACCGTCTGCTTTTGAAAAGCTTTTTTATTTTAGGGGTGTGACACAAAGAAAAGTTTATGAAAACATGTATTAGTCAAAACTTAGTTTTCACAGACTTACTATTTTCCACCATTTTTCATTCTATCTTTCAACTCTGATATGGTAACTAAAAGATTCTGTTTATCAGCACGAATAGCACCATATGCATACAGTATTCTCGGAGACATGATCAAATTAACTCATCCATTTCCTTTTGAGTTGAGACTGTGTCTTTTGATGCAATCGAAAAGCTTTTTTATATTCCATTTTGGCATTATCTCGTTCTCTTTATCAAGATTGTACTTTAAAATTCCAAAGACACGTTCTCATCCTCAAGTTTCTGTATTCTAGAAATCCAAGAGAAATCAAGAGGTTTTGAGTTTTTCTTCTTCGGAAGGTAATCCCATTTTGTTTTTTCTTTTTCATGTTGCCAATTTTACTCAAAAACAACCACTTTGTTTTTTTCACATTCTTTGAACTCTTTCTTAAGATATTTTTTATTCTTGCTTTAAACCCTCTTGAATCTCAATGATTTATTTTTGACTTGTTCAGTTCATCATGTAAGGACTTATCAACACATTAATGGTTTAACACACACCACATAGCTCAATATCATGTTTGATGTGATGCTTCCAAAGTTGATCTTTCACAAATCATTTTGCCTTTCATTATCATCAAGATAAACATCATTTTGCTTCAAAACGCATTTTCATGGTCTTTTTTATCCCTTTGAAATAGATTCTGAAAGCCATCAAACGTGAATCCCAGTATTATTTAAGAAGTGGTTTTAAACTGTTTCGACAAAAAATCCATTAAGAGCTATCTCTTCCTTTGATGTATAAAAACATGTTGCCGTTTTAATGTCTGTTTTTTTATCTGAAAACAACTTTTCAAATTCAAACTTTGTATATTGAATAATTCATTGAATCTAAACCTTCAACTCGTTAAGAATTGGTTTAACTTGATCTTGACAAAAATAATTGATTTCTATTTCTGCCGATGATGTGTAAAAAATGCTTGCTTTTTTACAGTTTTGCTGTATTAGCAAAGACAACTTTTCAAAACCAACATTTATCTTGTCTAATTCTTTGATCAAAGGTGACTCACTTGGCATATTTTTTGATACTGGAATCTTAACCGAGGGAATAGAAGATGATGGAAAATATTTTTGCTCAACATAAAACTCTTTTGAGGAACATAATCTTCATAAAGCGCATTTAATTTTTTGTAGTTAATTGTCCAACAACTTTGTTTGTTTGCAACAGCAATTGGATCATTCATTTTTGCTGTCATTTTTTGTTGACTTTTGACAACATCCTCAAGAATGTTCTCAGAATCTCTAACATTCAAAGGAATTTTTAAATTACCTAAACTAGATGCAACATATAACTTTGGACACTTTGAAATTGCTTGCTTGAGTGTATAAGGATTCGGATAACCCAAACCATGTTTTAATTGTTGGTCATACACAGACAATGGTTTTGGTCCAAGCATAAACATTCCTTGTAACGAATTGCCAAGTTTTAAAATCAGATCAACATTCTTTTTCAGTTTGGCCTCAAGATCTAGAATGGTATCATGATAAGTATCCTTTTTTTCACTCATTTGCCTTTTTAAAATTGAATGAGTCTTTTGTAATTCCTCAATATTCCGTTTGTAATTTTTGACATCTAAATCTAATTTATCTCATTATTTTTCAAGATCTCGAATGATATCTCGATCACGAACTAATTGAGACTGAGCTTGTTTATTATAACGTTTTGCCCGTTCATCAGCCTCAAGAAATTCATTGAGATAATTATTATCCTTGTTAATACCCTCCAAAATCCGAACCCTTTCCTTATACATCTCAATCTGACTAGTCAAATGCGTGTTTTGTGTTTGGACTTGTTTAGCAAATATTCGTTGTTTTTTAGCTTCCTGATATGCATTTCTAGCAAGTTTTTCTACTGCACATAGATTAGGAACATGTGTATCTTTGTCAACACTGCCACTATTAACATTTCCCTTGAATGAATCAAATTTAATATTGCTATTAATTTGATCATCACCAATGGTACTGTTAATAATTTTAGTATGAGTTGGATACATTGGTTCATTATTTTCATCGATGGATGAAGATTGTACCTCACTTATAAATGCAGACTCATAGCTTGGCCCATCATCAGAAGTATGATCAGCTGGTTGAATTCTGGCCATTAAGCATATGTTTGCACTGAGTTCTTCAATTTCTTCCATCCTTGAAGCATCAGCAAAGAGAAAATCATTCTGCTCATCAGTAAGAATTACGCCAGCTTCATCCTGTTTTGCCAGCAACATTTGCTCCATGAAATACTTCGAGTCACGAACCCTTGGCTTTGGACAATTCCTAGCATAATGTCCTTTTCCACTGCAGTTGTAGCATTGAACAGTTGAAGTATTGCCTGAAGATGGAGTGCGAAGAGTCCTTTGAACATTTCCAGTCTCATTTTGAGCATTCATTCCCTCAACAACTTCTTCTTGAACATAAGCTCGTCTGTTATTCCTTCCAGTATTGCCAGAATTCCTGCTTTGAATATTCACTCTGTCTCCTTGAATGATTGCTTGATTTCTGGTGTTGGATGAAGCACGAAGACGATTATTTGTTGGATTAGAGAAATTTTGAGTAATGGCTTTTGCAAGTAGTAACATCGCAGAGACTAGAGGATCTTCAGAATTGTTGTGAACATCATCCTGCTGGTACTCATCATCATAATCAACCACAGACGTAGGATGTGTCACATAATAAGATGATGTTTGTCTGGATGATGAACCCGTGTGTGCTACTAGAGCCAAAGGGTCATGAGATTTTTCTAACTTCTTTGCTCTTGATGTATTAACCAGTTTCTCAAATTGCTGAAGATAATCAAAAAGATCATCAAACGAATCCACTGTCAATCGTTTAGCAAGACGAACTTGAGTCACATATTTCAACCATTCCGGTTGCAAACTATTCAGAAACTTTGTGTTAATTGTAACAGTTGGAAAGTTCATGTTATTTTGTTCCAAATCATTCATTAACTGAGCAAAACGGTTGTAGACAGAAACAAGTGCTTCACCTGGTTCAGCAACAAATTGATCAAATTCGTTTGTAAAACGCGTTTCTCTGTCAACTTTGTTTTGTATAGTTCCCCTCACCAATCGTTCAACTCGTTTCCACATATCCTTGGCCAAAGTGCAAGCATCCACAAAATTGTAAATCTCATTAGGAATAGAAAGTAGAATCATATTCAAGACCTCCATTTCAGCATTATGGAGCAATAAGTCATCACCTTCAAGATCCTCTGCAGTTTGCAATCGTGGTATTGTCAAGCCTTCAGGAACGGAATTCTTAAACTCATAAGGGCCTTCATTAAGTGCTTTGAGAAGCCACTTCCGGTTGTCTCTCTTCCGGTTTAGATATCGTTTGAATCTAGTTGCCCATGGTATATAAGTACCCCTTTCAAGCATAGGAGGCCTATTCTCAGAACCGGCATCAGCAAGGGATTGTTGGTATGTTTTGGATGTCGACATGTCTTATGATTCAAAGATTGGATCTTTGTAGACGAAAATGAGTGATATTTGTGAGAATATTATCAAACTCGGTAACAGTTGTCAATATTCAGACAACACTATTCCTGGATAACACGTAGTTTAAAGATTGATATACTTCTCAAATAGTACACAAACTCGGTAATCTACAAACTTATTAAACTCGGAAATTCAAACTCGGTAAAACCTAAAACTCGATTTAGCTACAAACTCGGTAGGTCCAAATTTTGAAAAATTCAACAATTATGGATTATTAATAACCACAAATTCGATGAAACCGAAATTTATGATGACTAGATAATCCAAAAGTCCTTAAAATTCAAATTCGATAAAACCGAATTTGACGTCCGAATTTTTAAAATTTGAGAAATTTTGTTTTTCAACACTTTAATTCACGATAAAACCGTGAAATGGATGTATGTTATGACTTTGAAAGCTTATTTCCGAGATAAAACGTAGCAAAACCTTATTTCACAAATTCGATAAAACCGAAAATGTGAAACTCATAAAACTCGATAAAACTGAGTTTGAAACTAAGCTCCTAATATATGATTTTTGATAGAACCGAAAGGTCGTATATATCTATTACAAGATATTTCTTATCGAAATTACACAACTATCACTACTGAATCTGCTAAAAATAAGAATAACACTTCTGAGAATGCTAAACTTCTTCCGAGAACACGAATACCACTTCCGAGAACTGCTAACGAAGTAAAACTACACTCGATAATCCCAAATACTCAAATTTACTGCCAAAATCAATCTCAAAAGCTCAAAATCTTCAACCGAATTCTTCGAACATCATTATACGCTTCTCGGACACAAATTGAATTCTCGAACGTGAAAAAAACCTCACAAAACGAACACTCTAATTCTCTATTGGCGATTGATACCACTTGTTAGGTCACATTAATCTTGAATCAATCATATCGAACATGTATGCATAGAGAGAATAGTAGAGAAGGGAAAGTATTTGAAATTCAAATGATATATAAGGGAGGGAAAATGAAAGAGTTTGTTACAAGTGCATAACCCTCTAATGAAGATTAGAGGGGTATTTATAGGTGATGGAAGGAGGCTTCCCTTCCTTATTTTCCTAACTTGTCACATCTAGTCCCTAGACTTTGGTAATTATGCTATTTCATTCTTTTAGCATAATATACCTTATTACAAACTACTTTTACATTATCAAAAGAAACACTAATGCCTTAAATAATACAAAATCACATAATCGACACTTTTAATGATCCTAACAGCACGGATACTTATGAATGCCTCTTAGCCAACAAGAAGCGTGTGGTCAATGCTGATGTCTTTAGGATGATTCTTGATATCTGTCCAATAGTGGAAGGTGTAAACTTCATTGATGTACCATACGACAATACTACACTTGCTTTTCTCATTAAGATGGGTTACAAAGGTCCACTGTACAAGCACCCCAATATGTTTGTGGATCATATGCATCAGCCATAGAGAACACTAGTAGCAATAATCAACAAGTGTCTCTCTAGAAAGACGACAAGCAATGACAAACTACGTAAATCCATAATTGACATACTGTGGGGCATGTTCTACATAGAGAATGTTGACTATCCAGAGTTGATTTGGAAAGATCTTGCTTACCAGATTGATCAAAGAAAGGAGAAGAGATCAAGACATAAAAACATGCCATTTCCCTGATTCACCAAGGTCATCATCAATCACTTCCTCAAGCAACACAAGTCTCTCTCAAACCTCAAGTATCAACACTATCATATAATCAAAGATGATGGTATTGTATGTAGATTAAAGTTTGTTAGAATAGGTGAAGATTATCAGGAATATGGACTTTCCATTCCTGAGACCATGCTGACAGAAGCAATCAAACAATCTGAATCTTATCAGATGTTCATCAAGTATTCTACTGGATAGATTCCCCTCAAGAAGAGCAAAGGCAAAGGTTCGCAAAGAAAGAAGACTGGTGATGACTCTCAGGAAATTGTTAATGTATCTGAAGAGTCTAAACCTAAACCTGAATCAGTTAAGAGAAAGACTTCTAGTAAGAGAAGAGTCAAGAAGAAAGTCACACTGTCTGCTGATGACAACATTATCTCTAATGATCCTGACACTACTCTGGAGTTAGGCAAGTCTATCAGCCAAACTAAAGCTGAAAAAAATAGAAGCAGCTAGACAAGTCCATGATACTCATGCAAGGATTGTGACAGAATCTGTCCCAGAGACTACTAAAAGAAGAAAATCAGGAAAAGTGACTTCTGATCCTCCTAAAAAGCTTAAGGGTGTACCATCTCTTACTCTAGAAGAACAAGAGGCTGCAGATATTATGCAAGCTCTTAAGGAAAGCAAGAAGACAAGCAAGAGACATCCAGATACTGGAGGCTTAAATGAAGGAATTAGTACTATACCAGGGGTTCCCAATGAGTCCACAGTCATCTCTGCTACCTCAAGTGAAGGAACTGGTACTAAACCATGGGTTCCCAATGAGGAAAAGGATATAACTAAAGAAAATGTTATTCTTGAGTGGGGATCAGAACAAGAAAATGAATACTCAGAAGAAGACAAACTTGATGATGAAGAGAAGGATGATGATGAAGATGATGAAACTGAATCTGATGAAGATGATATCTATAAGTATAAGATTTTTGTGTGTAAAGATGAGGATAAAGAGATGTTAAATGCTGAAGTTGACGATTCTAATAAAGGTGATGAAGAGGTAACTGATGCAACAAAGGCAGATGCTGAAAAGACTTTAGAAGTAAAGGATGATGCCAAGAAGACCGAACTCCCTCCATCAAGCTCTAGCTTATCTGTATCTTCATGTTTTGGTGATCAATTTCTTAAACTTTCTTCTAATTCTTCTTTGGTTAGTATTGTTAAGGACACTACAGATGCAGAGATCAACTCATTACTGGAAGTTAAAATCTAGTCAAAAGTTCCTCATATCCATTCTACATCCATACTAAGTGTACTAGTGTTTGTGATTTCTGATCTGTCAGTTCTCACACCAGTACAAGAATCTTCTTTAATAACTACTATAACAACTCTACCTCTTTCATCTGTCAACACCACACCATCTGTACCTAACCAAATAACAACACTGATTCCCACACCAACAATCATAACTGATGCTCCAACCATCATAATTGTTGTTTCTGAATCCGATGCACTCTCTGTTTTTCAACTAAGAGTTGCTAAATTGGAAAAAGATGTGTTTGAACTCAAGAAAATAGATCTCTTTGCTAAAGCTCTTGCCGCTCTCAAGACACAAGTTCCATCTGTTGTAGATAACTATCTTGGATCCAAAGTTGGGGATGTCTTTCAAAAAGAACTTAAGAAACACACAGCAGATCTTATTCATAAATATTCTCTGCAGCAAACTCCTGAGTTACCCAAGAAATAGACACCAATAGTTGATCTAGAACAAGAATCATAGAAAACTCCTTTAGATATTCTTAAGATTAAAAGGGAACAAGCTGAGAAGCAGAAGATGCCAAAGTTTACTATCATGTCTACAGGCAAGGCATCTCTCAAAGAGTTTGATCTGAAAAGCGCTCTCTACCAGACCATGCATGCTAACAAGTCTTTCAATAGAAATCCTGCTACTCATCGATTGTATTATGCTCTCATGGAAGCACTGATAGAGGATGAAAATGCAATGGATAAGGGAGTTGCTGACACAGTCAAAGACATAAAAGGAAGCATAATGATGATGAAGACCCTTCAGCTAGACCAAACCAGGGTAAGCAGACTAAGAGGAGAAGAACTAAAGATTCAGAGTCTTTAAAGAAGCCATCCACCACCAAGGAAACCTCAAAAGGTAAAGCTTCATCTAAAGGCTCCAAAACTGGTAAGTCTGCTTTAGCAAAGGAACCAGTTGAAGAACCTATTGCTGAGGTGGTTATGGATGATATGGGTGATGATGTGGTTCATGATGATGATCAACCACAATATGTTTTTAAACTTAAGACTACTAAAACTCTGAATCCAGACTGGTTCATACAACCTCTAAGGCCTCCTACTCCTGATCCAGATTAGAACAAGCGTCAGGTTGTACTTGATCAACCCGAATAACCTTGGTTCAATCAAACGGTCTCAGCTACAGAGGATCCTCTCATGTTTAACGACCTCATGGCCACTCCGATTGAATTCTCCATGTATGTATTGAATCGACTCAAAATTGATAATCTTACTCAAGATATATTATTAGGAACTGCCTATAATCTGTTAAAAGGCACGTGTTCTAGAAGCATCGAACTAAAGTACCACTTCCAAGAGTGTTTCAATGCATTAACAGACAGGCATGAGTGGAATAATCTAGAAGGAGATCATTACCCCTTTGATCTATCCAAACCTCTTCCTCTACAAGGTCACCTAGGTCATCTAACCGTTGCTATTGATTACTTCTTCAAAAATGACCTGGAGTATCTGAAATCTTTTGATCCAGAAAGGATGTATACTACATCGATCATGAAGACCAAAGCAGCTAGGTATGATATTGTAGGGATTGATGACATGGTTCTTACGCTTTGGAGTCCTACCAAAGTGGGATATGACAAAGATGCATTAAAAGGAATCAAACACTAGGGTGAAGGGCGTAAGCTATGGCATAGATCTCAACTGACCAAGTTCTCCAAGCATAAATGTATTCTACTCGGAAAATTCTTAGTGTAAAGAGTGTTAGTGTCAAGAAATTGCACGGGTATGGTCATCTGGAAGAGATTATGGTGAAACGAGCTGACTGTCAGCTCTACAAGTTTAAAGAAGGTGACTTCGTAGATCTACACCTGAATGACATTGAAGACATGTTGCTTCTTGCCGTTCAACACAAGCTATTTCACCTCACCGAAAGCGATATTGTTGACTTTATTGTGGATCTTCGTATGTTCACAGGAAGTCTCGTCATCAAGAAACGTGTCGAGGATTTACAGCTTGGTGTAGAGAGTTACTAGAAGAAACTCAGCATCACTCCACCTCAACAGACCATTAATAGAATTCAAAGAACTCTACAGTCCATCTCACAAACCGCCAGGGGTAATCTATGAAGATCTGACCAAACAAAAAAGAGTGATGCGGGCTGATGAGCTATACAAGTTCTCAAACGGGACGCTTAAGAAAGTTCGAGATGAGCTTCATCATAAATTACGTGATTTTTGTCTGGAATACAATAATGAGATGTCAAGGAGAAAGTGGACGGCCATTGACAGGAAAAGTCGAAACTTATGGTCGAGCTGATTAATAAGCAGATGCGTGAAAGAAGGATCATTCGAAATCTTAAAAGATTGGTTGGTTCTCGAGAACTCGAGATGGACTACAAACTTATGACGCGTATTGTTTAATCGTCAGGTCCAATCTCAAAATCTTATCTTATGAATATTGTGAATATGTAGTATAGACTTATAATAATAGGCAATATAAATAGTGTTGAGTACGAATTTTTTAGAATTTTTCAATAAATTCAAAATCTTTCAAATTAGCGTACTCAACACTATATATATAATACCCTCATAAATTAAGGGAGAGCATTTAAAAAATGTTCCTAACACGGCTTGTTAATAATTAGACATTTTTTCCCTGACACCATTAATATTTGAATAAATTGATATCCAAAATATCAAGAGATTTGATATTTTTGATAAGGAGAGAAAATGTGATTAAAATATATGGCTAAAGATGTAATTTTAAGGACTCAAGTGCAAGCTTCTCCCTTCATGTGCTAAATATTTTCGAATATCAATGCACATGTTGAGGGGGAGTATATCAAATGGTTTTAAGGCCGCGAACAATACCAAAAGACTGACCATGTTTGTAATTAATTAGAGTTATAAGGTGGTTAAGATTAGGTATTCGTTCCCATGATCCAGCCAGAACTGGAGGGATCTACCCAGGGACATTCCATTAGTTAGAATAGAAGTCCTTAGGTGTGATTAAAAAAGGAGTAAAATGAGAAAAGGGAATAATGCAGACTAAGAGAGAGCTGACACTGGAACAAACCCAACAAGGTGTAAGTGATGAAGTCTTGGTAAGCATTGAAAGGGTTGAAGAATTAAAAATAAATGTAAAGATAAAGGGTGAAAAGAAAGAAGCCATCCTTACACTTAGGCAAAAACCGGGTTAATACATATGCTATCAGAAACACTAAGTTGTTGTCCGGTATTAAAGATAGTCATCATGGGCCCAATGATGCAATGCACAACCCTTCCCAGCCACTCAAGGTCCCTCAAAAGACTCTTGTTTTATTTCTCACAGAGATTAAACACATTTCTATCGACTTTCTCACTCCGAGTTAGTAGATATTGAAAAGGTGGCAGTCTGCTCCAGCCTTCGATTACTAAAAACCAAAGTGCACTATCGAGTCTAGAGCCATAAAAGAGATCATCCATAAATCTCATTAGGATACTTATCCAAAATATGCTTGCTAATTTACATAATGTGAAAACAAGAAATATATCAAGAGTCCTATGCATTATCCTTGTGATATTGCCAGAACATCAGAGTGATACTAAAGTATTCACAATGATGATGGAAATCCTTCCAAAGCCAACATCAAACAAGCTCTGTGATAGGTGCCTTGTGAGATCCTACACGGATCAAACTTGTGATACTGGATATCGATTCGGTCCAGCTTATGAACTGACGATGAACTTTAAAAAAGATAAAACTATTGGTGTGTTATAAAAACCATTTGCATCTTAACACACCGATTGATTTTCTAAATGAATTTTCAATCTTATGTCCATGGGAAGCCCCACAAGGGTATCTGGACATTGGAAAGCTGAACATGAATTAACGGCTTAATCGGGAAGATAGTAACTTACCGGTTCACTCTTAGCGTGTTGTCTGCTTTGAGACGCTCTGGTAATAAGAACAACTAGTGCAGTTGTTGTCAAGGAGATTCTTTAGAATTCTACCTGATCACAGGCGGTATATATATTGATCAACGAGGAACCGTGGTTATTACAACCGTATTCGACAAAGTGACAAAGCCACTTTTGTCCATATATGTTGTTTATCACTAACCCATTCATGCAGATTTCTTGACGGCAGCAGCAGTTTCCTGATGACAAGTCAAAGCCAATACCACATGCTCATACTCGACCGACATAAGTAAAGACATCTTGAAAGCTCAAGTACATGTTTCAAGACTTCCGCTACTCTGACACTGTATGTCTTTCTTGAAGTGACAAATTATTAAAGTATTACCGCACGTTCTCCATAAAGTGACGAAGTGTTAAAGTTAAAGAATTTCAAGAAAGATGGTTACACACGCTTTCAACATCAAGAACAATATGAGCATGTCGGTACAAAAGTCACAAGATCACAAGAAGGCCAAGATTACAAGTTGGCGAAAAGAGATTATGCTTGGTTAATGATCTCTAGAAGCTCAAGATCACATTCAAGTCAATACAAAGATACAAGCTAAAGCCTAAAAGTCTAAAGATTTCTACATCAAGATTCACAAGATAAAGATTATGAAAACAAGACTACGAGCAAAGATTAAAGACATTCATAGAATGCGGAGCTTAAGTTTTTGTACATTGGAGTGACCTCCTTTAGGGGGAGATTGTTAGAAATCAAGAAAATACTCGGTCACTGCCAATATGTAATAGTATAGCTCGTAGCAACAATATCTGGAAACTTACCAAGCTAACCGGGTTAACATAAGATACCCTTATGTTAACATGTGCCCATGTAGGTATAAATACCCCTCTCCACACCTTGGAGAGGGTTGGTTGTTCATTTTGGTTATTTTCACATAATACATTTTCCTTTCCTTTCTCTCTCTAAGTGTTACAACCTACTTTCTCTCTCTACACTTTCTTATCTTGTTCAATTGTTAAGTGATTTGATACATTTACAGATGAGAGGTTCGATAACCTCACGGGTTTGTGGTATGTCGTAACCAGCAACATGGGTTTCTTGGACTTGTCGACATGTATATTATAAAACCATTTCCAGTATATATTTCCCAAGCCTTATCCACACCCTTATTTACCTTTATCCTAATGTTACAACCCAAATAAAAGTCATCTTTTGATATTTATACCTGGTGCTTACGCCTTGTCGGTGCAGTTTTGTTTCTTGTACAAGCCTATGGTAACTTAATGAATCATGTCTGAGCAATTGAGTGTGATTTCCTTTTTACCCTCTATTACATCATATATGAGTGCCTGAGTGAATTATACTTTCCTTCTTCTTGAGGTGATTAGTCATGTTATACAACTTGAGAATCATTGGGTATTGTCAAACATCTCTGTTTTCACATATTAAAAATCAAAAAATATTTTTCATAATTCTATATTTGTTTTGTAAAGTTTATTATTTTTCCTTATTTTGCTTGAGGACAAGCAAACTCTTAAGTGTGAGGGGGTGTTTGCGCCTTTTGCTTTTATTTATTAAAAAACTAAAAATATTTTCACACTCAATAAAAAAAAATTAAAAATAAAAAAATTATAAGAAATTATAAATAAAAACTATCAACCTTTAAAAATATATACATATATAAAAAAAATTTCTTGTCATGTAGGAACCTTGTTTTTAAATTTACTTTCTTAGATTTGCTTAAGGGCAAGCAAAGTTTAAGTGTGGGGGATTTGATAAAGCTCGTTTTATACATATTTCTATACGCATTACCTGTGCTTTTATGCATATTTATTGGTTAATTATAAGAACTTTCGATACTTAATCGAGTATATTTGCTACTATGGGTTCTAGGTACGTGTCGTGGAAGAAAACGGAAGAATACACGAATAGTTGAAGCTAAAACGAAGAAATAACTGAAGATAAAGATCTCCCAACACATGTCTACTGTTTTGGCCATAACTTGGTCATACGAACTCCGTTTTAGTTGGTTCAAGTGGCCACGCGAAGAGAATTCAATTATATACAACTTTGATTTTTGGTCCAAGAGCTAAACATGCCCAAAGTACGCCGCACTTCCCTAATGTGAGGCGCACTTTTCATCACTAGCGGGAAAATACCCTTTAAAGCAAAGTGCGGCGGTTTCCAAGAAAGTGCGGCGCACTTCGTGTTTGGACAGCCAAAAAGTTATATTTATGACTCCTATGTTGGGAATTTTGAGATTACTACTGCCAGCACTACTTTACTACTACTGGTTCAAGATTGATACTGCTGTTGAAGTTTAAAGAAAATAAATTAAGTCATTAGTACTGCTAGTTGTTATAGTTAGTACTGCCAGTACAAAATGTTAGTACTGTCAGTATAGTTAGTACTGTTATTATATAGTTAGTACTGCTAAAGTGATATGCATGAGATATATTAGGAATAGATATGCATGATCATTTAACGCAGTTTGTAAGCCCATTAGTGTTTTCCTTAATGTATAAAAGGAACCCTACGGCATAGTTAGAGATATCAATCTTCATAGAAAACACATATCTCATAGTTAGTTATTCTGTAACCTAGACAGAATATTTTCAATCAATATATTTAAGTTTAGTATTCATTATTCTTCTTAGTATTGCAAGTTAGATTCCGCATAACTTGTAGTATTCACAATCATAGTTTCTCATATAGTTAGTTTGGATTTATCCAGGTTAACTAAGCTTTAACAAGCTAAGAAGATCTATTTATTTTGGACTTCACAAGTGGTATCAGAGCTTATGGAGAAACTCTCAATAAGAAGAACTTTATCAGATCTAGATCTCTTCCTATAATACATAATGTCTGGTGAAGAACCTACCACACAAATAGCACCAATAGAATCTCCTCAAATGGTGTCTACTGTAAAACTTCCTATCCTCAAGAAGGGTGAATATACCCTTTGGAGTATGAGGATGGAGCAGTATCTAACTAACACATATTATAGTTTATGGCAAGTGATCTTAAATGGTGATGGTCCTATACAAGTAACAACTGATGAAAAAGGTATTGAAACTGAAGTACCTCCAAAGACTGCTCAAGCACTATTACAAAGACAAAGAGAAAGAAAAGCTAAAAGCATTTTGCTTTTGGCTATTCCTGATGAGTATCAACTGAGGTTTCATGGAATAAAGGATGTAAAGTCTTTATGGGCTGCTATCAAGAGTAGATTTGGTGGCAATGTTGAATCTAAGAAGATGCAGAAGACTGTTTTGAAGTAACAATTTGAAAAAATTTCTATATCTAACACAGAAGGCTTAGATAAAGCATAAGATAGGTTTCAAAAACTTATCAGCCTTCTAGAAGTTCATGGTGCAGCTGTTCCTAATGAAGATGCAAATCAGAAATTTTTAAGAGCTCTGCCTTCATCATGGAACAATGTAGCCTTGATTATGAGGAACAAAGATGGTATAGATGATTTGGATATTGATAATCTATACAATAACCTAAAAGTGTTTGAAGCTGATATCAAAGGTTCCTCTAAATCATCTTCAAACTCTCATAATGTGGCCTTTTTCTCTACAGAAGACACTAGCAGCAGTAATGAAGTTAATACTGCTAATGGTGTTTCTAGTGCATCAGTCCATAATTCTCAAGGACAAGCCTCTTCATCATCATATACTGATGATCTAATGTTCTCATTCTTTGCTAATCAGTCAAATAGTCCACAACTGGATATGAAGACCTAGAGCAGATTGATCATGATGATTTGGAAGAAATAGACCTTAAATGGTAGGTGGCCATGCTCTCTATGAGGGTTAAGAGATTTTATAAGAAGACTGGAAGAAAGTTAATCTTCAATGGCAAAGAACCTGTAGGTTTTGATAAAACTAATGTTGAATGCTTTAACTGTCATAGAAGGGGCCATTTTGCAAGGGAATATAGAGCACCAAGAAATCAAAGAAACAGGAATGGAGATGCAGGGTATAAGAGCAGGGACAACACCAGAAGGACTGTACCAGTGGAGACCTCTGGTGCATTGGTTGTTCAGGACAATGCTTTGATTTTCCAATATGGACTGGGATATGACTAGAGTTATATAGCTGAAGATGAACCAATTGAGTTTGCTCTTATGGCCTACACTTCAAACTCCTCAGGGTCTGAAGCAAAGGTACAATCTTGTTCTAAAAACTGTGTAAAAACATATGAAAAACTTCAAAAACAGTTTGATGAACAACGACAAACTCTTAGTAAGTCTAATCTAGAAATTATAGCTTATCAGTTAGGCCTAGAATCTATAGAGGCACAGTTAGTTGTTCATCAGAAAAATGAAGCTGTCTATGAAGAAAAGATTGCAATCTTAGAATTTGAAGTAAAAAAACAAAAGTAATGTTGTCACTAGACTTAAAAATCAGTTAGATGAAACTTTAAGAGAAAAATATGATTTAAAAGCTAAACTAGAACAGTTTGAAACATCTTCTAAAAACTTAAATAAACTGATTAGTAGTCAATTAAGTTCTAAAGATAAAATTGGTCTAGGATATGGAGATCAATGGAATGAAAATGATTCAAGTGGTAGTGAATTATCTAATAGTATGTTTGATAGTCGTTCAAGTGATGGAGATAACAATCAAACAAATGATAGGTTCAAAAAGGATAATGGATATCATGTTGTTCCTCCTCCTTTAACTGGGAACTACATGCCTCCACAAGCTGACCTATCTTTTGCAGGATTGGATGATTCTGTTTACAGGCCTATAGCAAATAAGACTAGTGCTAGTGTGTCTCAAGTTGAAACAAGTACCTCTCAAACTAGCAATACTAGTGTAGAAATGCCTAGAGTTAAATCTGTTAGGCCTAGTGGAGTTATCATTGAAGATTGGGTTAGTGATGATGATGAGGATATTTTTCAATCTAATGATTTGCAAGCAACAGACAAACCTAGTTTTAAAAGGATTGAGTTTACTCATGCTAGGAATGAATCTGTTAAACCTAAACAAGCTGAAAAACCTAGGATAATTACTCAAAATCCTAAGGTAGATAGAAGAGATTGGAATGGGAAAATGACTCAAAAATTGGGGTTTGGATTTGGGTTAACAAAGAAAGCATGTTTTGTTTGTGGCAGTTACAGCCATCTAATAAAAGACTGTGATTTTCATGAAAAAATAATGGCTAAAAAGTCTGTTTTGAAATATATGGGAAAGAATTCTGGTTAAAGGGAAATTAGGCCAGTTTGGAACAACACTCAGAGAATAAATCATCAAAATAAATTTGTTCCATCTGCAGTCTTAACAAGGTCTGGAAGAGTACCAGTTAGTGTTGCCAAGCAAAGCTCTTTCAAAGCAGCAGCATCAATTGGTGCAGTCAAACAAGTTAATACTGCTACCCATACAAATAGAGTGAATATTTCAAAATTAAAAATAAATTCTTTTCATAAGTCTCATTCACCTATTAAAAGGTCTTTTTATAAATCAACAGCACCAAATACCAGGATTTCAAATGAAAAAGTTAATACTGTCAGAGTAAATGGTGTTAATATTGTTGGGCAAACAGCAGTTAGTACTGTTAAAGGAATTGGAGTCACTGCTGTTAAGGCCTCAACAGGTTGTGTTTGGAGACCTAAAATGACTAATTTAAACAATGTCTCCAAAGATAATAGTGGATCATGGGTCTCAAAAAGAGTAAATTATATAGATCCACAAGGCAGATTCAAGTCAGTAGTGGCTTGGGTCTCCAAGAGACACTGACTCTCTTACTTTTGTGCATGGAAATCCACAACAAGAGGTTATTAATTTCTTGGTTCAAGGTTAATCTCTTGGCAATGTAAAAAGCAGACTGTAGTGGCTAATTCAACTACTGAAGCTGAATATATTGCTGCTTCTCACTGTTGTGGTTAAGTGCTTTGGATCCAAAATTAGATGTTAGATTATGGATACAATTTTATGCAGACAAAGATTCATGTTGATAATGAGAGTGCCATTTGTGTTGTCAAGAATCCTGTCTACCATTCTAAAACAAAGCATATAGAGATTCGGCATCATTTCATTAGAGACTCCTATGAGAAGAGATTGATAGAGATGGTCAAGATACACACTGATAATAATGTAGCTGATTTGCTCACTAAAGCTTTTGATGTGAGTAGATTTAATTTTCTGGTGGCAAGCATTTGTATGCTTAATCTGTAGCTGCATGATCTCAGGGGAGGTTAATGGTGTATAAGTACAGCGGATTATACACAAGTACTAATTGGATTGAAGTTGGAAGGTAAACATGATGATCAGTTACTTAATACTGCTGGGCTTAGCTTTCTCTATTTGAAGAAACTTTGTACTGCTGGTACAAAAAGTTTATACTGCTAGGCTTGGTTAGTACTGCTTAGTTGTCATGGGTGGATTGATGCTTGACATGGTTTGGAGATGCTCTTTAGAAGAATTTGAAGCTTAATCTGATATCTCAAGATTTAGTACTGGTATGTTGTTTTGGTTAACAGTTCTTAACTTTTATTCATGGGCTATGCATAGATATGGATCCTCATGAATTCTCACTTGTCTATCTAGTTATTTCTAGTGTGCTTGTGCCGAATAGAGGCATGTTATTGCATAGTTATTGGAGAACAAGTTCATACTGTTAGACTAATATTAATACTGACAGGCTAATATTAGTACTGTTTGTTACCGTTAATATTGTTGGTGCATAACCAAGCACCTGAGGGTGAAGGTTCAGCAACACCTCCTGAACCCCAACCAACACCCTCTACTTCACAAACAAATGTTTTTGAACTTCTAATAAAACAACTTCAAACTGAAACACCTCTACCCGTTTTTCAAAACTGAAGCTCACATTAAGCAAATACTTCCACATCCATCTACATATCAAAGACACAGAAAGACTCAAAACCGTAGGAGAACCAAAAAGGACACTAAGTTACCTCAGACTAGTGTACCTCAAGACCTTAGAGCAGATAAGGCTGTCCATGCGAAAGGGGGTGACAGTGTGGAAAGGGCTATCACTACTGTTGCTAGCTTAGATGCAGCACATGACAGTGATAACATAATTAGGACCCAGACTACGGCAATGCCTAATGTTGACATTCCTCAAGGAATGGATACAGGTGGCAGTCTTAGACGCCAAGAAACCGTTGGGGGTACTCCTGCTCAGACTAGGTCTGAGAGAGTGCTTAAAAAGCCTAATAAACCACCTCTCTCAGAAGGTCACACATCTAGAAGTGGCAAGGGCAGGATGGAACATCAGTTTGAATTGACGGCTAATGTATCACTCACACCCCATTATTCACCTCTCCCAGGAGGTTACATACCTGGAAGTGATGAGGGTAGACTGTAACTGCAGGAATTGATGACTATGTGTACAAAATTGTCAAAACAAGTGCTTGACTTAAAGAAAGAGAAGGATGCTCAAACTGTGGAGATCCTCAGACTAATGAAATGAGTCAAAAGATTAGAAAGACAAAGGAAGACAAGCAACTCACAACCAAGAAGGAGCAAATACAGACAGTTTGAATCTTTAGATGATGATTTAGATAAGGAGGATGCATCTAAACAGGGGAGGGGTAGTGACAAGATAAAGCCAATATTATGCAATTTCACACTCTGTTTATGGATGGTACATCTATGAAGATTCATATGCTAGTAGAGAACAAGTACCCACTGATCAAGGAATTATTGAAGAAGTTGATGAACTTTCAGTTAGAAGCTGAAGAAGAAAGTACTATGGAATTTGAGCTTATTAATAAAATGTTTTAATACATCCTCCTAATGACCGAGAAGCTTAAACTGAAGAAACTTGATGATTGATAAGTAAATATCAAGTTTATGTGAAGATTGTTAGGAATTTTGAGATTACTACTGCCAGTACTACTTTACTACTATTGGTCCAAGATTGATACTGCTGTTGAAGTTTAAAGAAAATAAACTAAGTCATTAGTACTGCTAGTTGTAATAGTTAGTACTGCCAGTACAAATGTTAGTACTGCTAGTATAGTTAGTACTGTTATTATATCGTTAGTACTGCTAAAGTGACATGCATGAGATATATTAGGAATAGATATGCATCATCATTTAATGCGGTTTGTAAGCCCATTAGGGTTTTCCTTAGTGTATAAAAGGAACCTTACGGCATAGTTAGAGATATCAATCTTCATAGAAAACACATATCTCATAGTTAGTTATTCTGTAACCTAGGCAGAATATTCGCAATCAATATATTCAAGTTTAGTATTCATTGTTCATCTTAGTATTGCAAGTTAGATTCCACATAACTTGTAGTATTCGCAATCATAGTTTCTCATATAGTTAGTTTGGATTTATCCAGGTTAACTAAGCTTTAACAAGCTCTGAAGATCTATTTATTTGGTACTTCACATCCCATTTACTACCAATCTAGTCATTAACTTTTCCCCTTGGTCCCTGATGTGTTTTAAAAGCTTTAAATTTATAATGACTGCAAATACCAATTTTATTATAGGGAAACACACGGGTAAAAGTATAACCCACGTATGTAGTATAATCTTTTTAGGTAAGACCAACTCGTCCACAGGGATTTGAGTACTGTTTTAGATAATCAGAAAGAAAATAAACTTTGACTTGAAAATAACTTTTTGTTTTACCAATGATAATAAAGATTACTACTCGGATAGTTGAAAATAATTTATAAGTGTTGGAAATGATCTTGAAAATGGAACCTTTAACTTACAAAAAGGATTTCTCGTCAGAAAACGTTTTCACAAATTAACTTGATTAACTCAAGACTCAAATTTAATAGACTAGACCAAATGTGTCACTTAAATAGTTTAGTTACTTATTATATCAAAGCTTATTTTGTTTACCAATTTACGAAAGTGGATTTCTTGACAAAGACGATAAAGATCATAGACTAATCTTTAAAACCACAAAGATCATAACGGGTCTTTTGACCTATACTGATATGATTATATAATCTAAGTTGATAAGCAAAACCAATAAGATAGGATACAACAGGATTGCAACATAAGCTTGAGATTAAAAAGATCATGATCATACCAAACACTTATTTATTATCATAACATCACCGAGTAGTCATGAGATATTTAGCCTCTCATGGCTAAGTGGTTTATAACATTGCTTGTTTCAACAATACACTTCATTATTTTGCTAAACTAGTATGATGATCTTCTTCGTTCTTGGTTATTTGATCTTGATTCTCCAAAAGGGTATGTGTTTATGCTTGGTGAATATGGAAACTAATGTGTGTGAGGTTTTTATATGAAGGAGTGGAGAAGGAATGATTGTAAGATGTATTAGTGGGATGAGGGATGATTTGAAATGTGTGAAATTCGTCTCCTATTTATAGGCTAAGTGAGGGGTGAAAGTGCGGCGCACAAAGTTGTAAGTGCGGCGTACTTTGTGATTAAATGTGAGGGTAATAAATGTTTTTTTGAGAAAGTGCGGTGCATAAGAGAATATGTGCGGCGTACTTAGGGTGTTAATGCAGTAGCATTTAAGTCTTCATTAATTCTTCAAAATCAGATAGGAAGTACGGCGCTCAAAGCTGTAAGTGCGACGTATTTGTAGAGTTAATGCTGAATTTTGACCAAATCTTTATTTCTTTGACTTAAGGATAAGTGCGGCACACAAAGTATAAGTGCGGCGTACTTATGCACTTTTGAACTTGAACTTTATCTTTTCTTTGTATGTTGTGTTCTTTAGCATATAAATCCTCGATCTTTGTTGTGTTTATCCTCGAGATGTCTTCTAGTGAACCTGCAAGTAATTCATGCTATTAAGTATCGAAAGTTCACAAGAAATGATTAAATATATGCAAATAACGCCACCGAAAACATGTATAATTTGGGCGTTATCAAATCTCTCTACACTTAGCTGTTGCTTGCCCTCAAGCAATAAAAGCGAGAAAAATCATTTATTGTGTCGTGGAGAAAATTTAGATTTTATAAGTGTTTACAGGTTTGGATAGCTTTTCAAGCATTAACATATAACATAGCACCTCACAGGGAAATGTGTTTGATTTAAAATTCACTCAGCCACTCAGATAGGGTTTATATATTTTTGTGAAGACACTCAATTTGCACAGACATAATCTAGACAGCTACCATAGGCTTGTACTTGACACATAAACTTGACCGAAGGGCGAAACTTGATACTGAAGCGAGAGCATATACTAATCTTCATGTGTCGGAACTTAAGCCTTTATTTGAACTATTATATTTCATGTTTTTTTTCAAAGGATAATAATAACTAAGGCTTGTCACAGGATTTCTTCTTTGATCTTTTAACTTCTTTACTTAGGACTTTTACTAAAGGGAGCACTTGCAAGAACAGGGACTTGCGGGATTAATAACATATGATTAATCAGGCTTCGGTCTAGTAAATAATGATCAAGCACAAGTTCTAGAGCTTCTAAATTACCGGCTCTCTCAAATATAATTATCAACCAATACCACTGCTCTAGAAAAGGCGACAAAATCACATATACACATGCATAACGATGGAATAGATACATATGATTGCTCACTCCTTAACTCGAACAAGCTAAAAGTATCAATTATCATAGGCACCAAAAGTAAATACCCAAATATTCTTAAGGCTTATAATTCTCACAATTTAGTGGACTAGGTTGTGCTAGCTATAGAGTCAATCCGATTGGATTTAGCATTTTTTTAACTTTTGAAAGCATATAAATAATTTTTTTGAGATTTTTGTTTAAAAATTTTAACAGGGCAAACATAGAGGGATATGTTTAATTTTTTCTATTTTGCTCCCCGCCACACTTATGTTGAACATTGCCCTCAATGTGATAACTGATAATAGAGATAAAATAGGGAAAATTAAGGGAAAACGGTACTTCCCGAGGCATATAAGTATATAGCTGCGAGAGAGCTATCCTTGAGTAGACTTCATAGTTTTCTAAAGTTTTAAGCTATATTACCTGCATAAAAACACACAAAAGTACCCAAAAAAGAAAAATATTTTTGTTGTTTTTTAGAAAATAAATAAAGGATATAAATGGAAGAATGGAGGAGGGACTCCTTCACACTTAAGTGAAGCACAGGTTGCCTCCCGAGAAGAGCTTAATTTTTAAGAGAGTCGTTAGCTAGACTCAAACTTGGTGAGTTATTCTTTGGGAAAGAAAGGAGTGACTTCTTCCATTGGGTCATTATAATCTTTTTCTTCATGATATAGTTTGAGTCGATGACCGTTAACAATAAATGTTTTTCCATCTTTTCCTATAGTTCAACATATCCGGATGGATATTGATGTTTTACCACATATGCTCTAGCCAGCGAGATCTGAGCTTTGGCTGTTTAAATTTATACTTTGAGTGAAAGAGCAGAACCTTGTTTCCATGTTTAAATTCTTTTCTCATTCTTAATTTCCTATTGTGCCAGGCTTTGGTTCTTGCTTTGTATAATCGAGAATTTTCATAGGCTTAATGTCTAAATTCGTCTAGCTTATGTAACTAAAACATTCTTTTTTCACCTACAGCAATGAGGTCTGGGTTGCAATTCTTTAAGGCCCAGTATGCATGGTGCTCAATTTCAAATGGTGAGTGGCAGTTCTTTACATATATAAGTTTGTAGGGTGTGGTACCGGTAGGTGTTTTGTAGGTAGTGCAAAAATCCCACAGAGCGTCATCAAGTTTTCTTGACCAAATAGCAAGATTGTCTTAAACAGTCTTTTCAAGAATTCTTTTAAGAGCTATGTTCGTGTTTTCAACTTGACCACTAGTTTAAGGGTGATATGATGTAGAGAAACGGTGGTTAACTCCATATCTCTTCATTGTCTTTTCCATTATTTTGTTGCTGAAGTGAGTACCTCGGTCGCTGATTAGAGCTTTGGGCATTCTAAAACGGCAGAATAGTTTCTTAAGGAAAGTGATAACCACTCGGGCATCATTGGTTGGTAAAGCTTGAGCTTCGGCCCATTTAGATACGTAATCAACAACGACAAGAAGGTATTCAAACTTATGTGATTTTGGGAATGGTCCCATAAAATCAATACCCCATACATTGAAAATTTCACATACTTAAATGTTGGTTAAGGGCATCTTATTACGTTTTGATATATTTCCTATCTTTTGGCATGCTTCGCAAAGCTGAACTAGAGTATGAGCCTCTTTAATGATCGTTGGCCAGTAAAAACCTGAGTCTAGGACCTTTTTAGCGGTTACATTTGGTCTATAATGCCCACCGGTTACTCCGTGGTGACATTGATCTAAAATTGTTCGGATTTCTGATTCGAATACACAGCGTCTGATCATTCTGTTAGAACATACTTTGAAAAGGTTGGGTTCCTCCCATAAGTAGTGTTTGAGGTCAGAGAAGAAATTTATTCTTTTGTTGATACGTCATCCCTTTTGATATAATATCAGCTATCAAATAGTTTGCAAAGTCTGCGAACCACGGTTCATTTTTAGTGTTAATTTCCATAAGGGTCTCTCCAGGAAAGTTATCATCAACATCACTGTCATCACTTGATTTGTCATTTTTAATCCGGGACAAGTGGTCGGCAGCAACATTTTCTGTTCCTTTTCTATCCTTCATTTCTATGTCAATTTCTTGTAAGAGTAAAATCCATCGAATAAGACGGGGTTTTGCATCTTGTTTCTTAAACAAATGTTTTAGAGCTGAATGATCGGTGTGAACAATAGTTTTTGATAGAATAAGATAGGATCTGAATTTGTCGAATGCAAAAAACTACAGTCATAAGTTCTTTTTCGGTTACAGTGTATTTGAGTTGAGCTGGATTAAGATTTTTACTTGCAAAGTAGACTGGGTGAAACTTTTTACCATCTTTTTGACCTAAGATAGCTCCAATTGCAAAATCACTTGCATCACACATAAGTTCAAACGGAAGATTCCAGTTTGGGCATACGATCAAAAGGGCACACATGAGTTTCTCTTTTAATGATTCGAATGCTTTTTGACATTCATCATCGAATTCAAATGGAGTATCCGTTTCAAGCAGCTTAGTTAGAGGTCGATCAAATTTTGAGAAATCTTTTATGAACCTTCGGTAAAAACGGCATGTCCAAGAAAGCTTCTAACTCCTTTGATATTAGTAGGGGGCAGAAGTTTTGAGATTACGTTGATTTTTGCTTTGTCGACTTCAAGTCTTGCGCTAGACCCCTTGTGTCCAAGCATAATTCCTTCTTTGACCATGAAGTGACATTTTTCCCAATTAAGGACAAGATGAGCATCTTTACAATGCGAGAGCATTTTATCGAGATTGTTTAGGCATTTGTCAAAAGAGTTTCCAAAGACGGAGAAATCGTCCATGAATACTTCCACTGATTCTTCGATCATATCGTGAAAGATTACCAGCATGCACCTGAGGAATGTAGCTGGGGCATTACATAGCCCGAAATTCATTCACCTATAAGCGTATGTTCTGAAAGGACATGTGAATGTTATGTTTTCTTGATCATTATGATCGATTGAAATTTGAAAATATCCAGAAAAACCATCGAGGAAACAAAAATATTTATTTCCTGCCAGTCTTTCTAACATTTGATCCATAAACGGTAAGGGAAAATGATCTTTTGCGGTTGCTTCATTGAGTTTACGATAATCGATGCATACTCGCCAACCCGTAACGGTTCTTGTTGGGATGAGTTCATCATTTTCATTTGTGACAACTGTAATACCTCCTTTCTTTGGTACACAGTAAATAGGACTAACCCAAGGACTATCAGCAATTGGATAAATAATACCAGTATCCAAGAGTTTCACGATTTCTTTCTTAACAACTTTTTACATATTTGGATTCAACCTTCTTTCTTTTTTAACTACGGGTTTCTTGTCATCTAGAAGTTGTATCTTTTGTTTGCAGAATGATGGGCAAATACCAGGAATGTCAGTTGTTTTTCAGGCAAAAGCTTCTTTGTGTTTTTTGTAGGACGAATACAAGTTTGCTTTTATTTTGAGCAGATAGTTGAGATGATATGATTACAGGAAGAAAAGATGGTTCTTCTAAGAATACATATTCCAAGTTATCAGGAAGAGGTTTAAGTTCAAGATCCGTAAGAGGTTCTTCAAGGGATGTCTTGATTTTATAATCTGTATTGATGGTGATTTTTTCAAATGGTGGTTCTTCGGCATCGGATTCAGATTCAGAATTTTCATTTTCAGCCATTGCTATGAATTCATTAAATTCAAAAAGAATTTCTTCTTCGAGAAGGGTTCCTTCGATGGAATGAAGGATTTTTCTTCCCTCATCTAGAAGAGCATCAAAATATTCTTCTAAAATCTCATCGATAACATCGATACTAAAACAGGTATCATCGTTTAAGCAAGAATGTTTCATTGCAGAGTTAATATTAAAGATCATTCGTTCAGTCTCAACTTTGAGATTGAGTTGTTTCTGTTTAACTCAAATAACTGCATCAACAGTGTGAAGAAAGGGTCATCCCAAGATAAGAGGAACTTTACTGTCTTCTTCCATTTCGAGAATAACGAAATCGGCAGGAAAAGTGAATATACCAACTTCAACAAGCATATTTTCAGTTATTCCAACAGGGTATTGGAACGATATGTCGGCTAATCTTACGCTCATTTTGGTAGGTTTAAGAGTTTCGAGAGATAGTTTCGCATATAAGGAATATGGCATAAGGTTAATGCTAGCACCTAAGTCAGCTAAGGAATTACTGGAGATAGTTTTTTTGAAATTACATGTAATAAGGAAACTTCTGGGGTCTCTAAGTTTTGGTGGAACTTTATTTTGGATCATCGCTGAACTTTCATCGATAAGGAAAGCGGGAGAAATTTGTTCGATTTTATGCTTGTTGCTTATAAGTTCTTTGAGAAATTTTCCATAGTTAGGCATTTCGGCTAAGACGTCGACAAGAGGTACGTTGATTCATACGGCTCGGATCATGTCGAGGAATTTTCCGTGTTGGGCTTTCATTTTTTCTTTTCTAAGGCATTGAGGATACATGATTTTTACTTTGTAAGGTTTTGGTAACGGTGTTTCTTTAATTGGTTTTGGGGTTTGAGTTTTTGGTTGTGGTGTAGGTTCATCATCTTCATCATTGCTATCGAAGTTGATAGGATTTTCAGGTTTGTTTTGATCATCATCTGGGTTATCCGGTAGATTATAGGATTTACCACTTCTTGTGAATACAGCATTCACATGCTCATTATGAGCTTGCAGTGGTTGGTAAGATTTAGAGTTGCTACCTCATGGGTTTGGTTGAGTGTTGCTTAGAAGAGATCTAGAAGGTCGTCCAGATTGCTTGTCAACAAGTCTGTCGAACTTAGTCTTAAGATTCTGGATTGAAGCTTGATGATTTTTTGCTACAGTTTCAAGTTGAGTTTTGAGATCCATAAATGTTTCTTTGACAAAAGTGTTGGTTGATTGCTGAGATTTCATGAAATTGATGACATGTCTCTGAAGATCGTATGGTTTGTCCTCGAGAAGCTGATAAGCTTGATTTGGTGTTTTATAGAGGAAAATACCACTAGTTGCGGCATTCAGAACGAGTCTCGGTCACGGTAATCATTGTAAAAACGAGTCTTATGAAAAGTTTGCATGAATTCAGCTTCTTCTTCACTGGACATAGGTATGTCATCATTGTTAAGATCAGGAGTTGGTTGTTTAGCACGAGATTGAAGTTCTTTGTACTGAGAATCCATTTTTATGGTCAAGGCATCTATTCGGGCTATAATTTTGTTAGTGTCGGTATTACTGCTACCTTTATCGGCGAAAGCAACGGTTTTCTTAAGAGATGTTATGGTCTATTGATTTTTAGCCCAATCAAGCTTGAGTAAGACTTTATCCTCGAGAAGCTGATAAGCTTGATTTGGTGTTTTATAGAGGAAAATACCACTAGTTGCGGCATTCAGAACTTCTTGGGTTATGTCGCTGAGACCATGATAGAAGATTTTGATAATATTACCTTTGGAAAGGTTATGACCATGGCAGTTTCGGAGCATTTCTTTCATACGAATCCAAGCATCGGTCAGAGATTCATTTTCATGTTGAGAAAAGGCACTGATTTCTTCGAGGAGTCGGTCGAAAAGAGCTGGAGGAAAGAATCGGCTAATGAAAGCAGTTCGAAGTTCATCCCACGTTTCAATAGTTCCTTCGTTGAGTTCGTCCAGCCATGTTTTTGCTTCTCCAGTTAGTGATAGGGGAAACATCATCAGGCGAACATCTTCATTTTCGGTATCTCTGTATTTAAACATATCGCAGATTCCTAGGAATTCATGAATGTGTTTATGAGGATCGGTTTTGGTTCTACCATCAAATTTATTTCCCTTGACGAGAGTCAAGTGGTTACCTTTAATGGCATATTCGTTTGCGGTTTCAGGAATAGTGATTGCGGAATCGGGAGTCAAAACAGCAACACGGTCGACAGCCCACATGGGTTCATCATCCATTGGATCGTAATTTCGAAGAATATCAAGAAAGTGACAAAATTAATTGATGTTGAGAATTGGCGGGTAGACAATTCTCGGATGTTGTGGTGGATTGTTTCTTTGATCGTATGGAACTCTTTTGTTTCGTCGATGAAGTCTCCGATTCAGAGTACGTTTAGGTTCAGGTAAAGGTTCAACAAGTTCAGAATTGGAAGCACGTGTATGCATCCAAGGGAGAAATTGTTTGGGTCAGTTTGCCAGAAAATTGTACGACGATTTTTTTTTTAAAGAGAGGGGGAGTTAAATTAATTTTCCAGAGTTGACTACAGAACGGCTTAAAAATCCCCGGCAATGGCGCCAAAAACTTTGATGTGTTTCAAAAGCTTTAAATTTATAATGACTGAAAATACCAATTTTATTATAGGGAAACACACGGGTAAAAGTATAACCCACATATGTAGTATAATCTTTTTAGGTAAGACCAGGTCGTCCACAGGGATTTGAGTAGTATTTTAGATAATCAGAAAGAAAATAAACTTTAACTTAAAAATAACTTTTTTTTTACCAATGATAATAAAGATGACTACTCAGATAGTTGAAAATAATTTATAAGTGTTGGAAATGATCTTGAAAATGGAACCTTTAACTTACAAAAAGGATTTCTCGTCAGAAAACATTTTCACAAGTTAACTTGATTAACTCAAGACTTAAATTTAGTAGACTAGACCAAATGTGTCACTCAAATAGTTTAGTTACTTATTATATCAAAGCTTATTTATTTTACACATTTATGAAAGTGTATTTCTTGACACACACGATAAAGATCATAGAAAATATTTAAAACCACATAGATCATAACGGGTCTTTCGACCTATACCGATATGATTATATAATCTAAGTTGATAAGCAAAACCAATAAGATAAGATATAACAGGATTACAACATAAGCTTGAGATTAAAAAGATCACGGTCATACCAAACACTTATTCATTATCATAACATCACCGAGTAGTCATGAGAGATTTATCCTCTCATGGCTAAGTGGTTCTTAACATCGCTTGTTTCAACAATACACTTCATTATTTTGCTAAACTAGTATGATGATATTCTTCGTTCTTAGTTATTTGATCTTGATTCTCCAAAAGGGTATGGTGTTTATGCTTGGTGAATGTGGAAAGTAGTGTGTGTGAGGTTGTTATATGAAGGAGTAGAGAAGGAATGATTGTGAGATGGATTAGTGGGATGAGGAATGATTTGAAATATGTGAAATTCATCTCCTATTTATAGGCTAAGTGAGGGGTGAAAATGCGACGCACAAAGTTGTAAGTGCGGCGTACTTGGTGATTAAATAAGAGGGTAAAAATGTTTTTTTGAGAAAGTGCAGCGCATAAGAGAATATGTGTGGCGTACTTAGGGTGTTAATGTAGTAGCATTTAATTCTTCATTAATTCTTCATAATCAGATAGGAAGTGCAGCGCACAAAGTTGTAAGTGCGGCGTACTTGTAAAGTTAATGCGTAATTTTGACCAAGTATTTATTTCTTTGACTTGAGGATAAGTGTGACGCACAAAGTATAAGTGCGGCATACTTATGCACTTTTGAACTTGAACTTTATCTTTTCTTTGTATGTTGTGTTCTTTAGCATATAAATCCTCGATCTTTGTTGTGTTTATCCTCGAGATGTCTTCTAGTGAACCTGCAAGTAATTCATGCTATTAAGTATCGAAAGTTCATGAGAAATGATTAAATATATGCAAATAAAGCCACCGAAAACATGTATAATTTGGGCGTTTTCAGTCCCCAAGTATTTTTGGCCTATAAATAGACCCATTTTGGCTAGGGAAAGATTTATCTAACACACACAACCTCTAAATCACTTTGGAGAGGAGGAAGGATTGGTGAGGATCCTTGGATCCTATGATCCAAACACCCCTTTTCACCACCATGTTACCACCACTCTTCACCATGATTTCCCATTGAAACACCATCATATCTAGACCACATACCATCCATTTCTAGAATCTAAACACTTTCTACTTTGATTCTTAAAAGATTCACACCAAATTCTTTTAAGATCATCACCATAAACCTTGTTACCAAACACTCCATTTGGTAATATATTACGGATTTTTAGAAGTTACTTGTTATATTTTGGGTTATCTCAGTAGCATTTGGTTGTTGGTTAATCATGAAACTTTTAGTTTTGGGTTGGTGGTGATTGTATTTGAAATATTGGTTTTGTTACTTTGTTCTAATATGTGAAACATGATATGATATTTGGATGATTTTGCTATGACTTATGAATATATATGTTTATAAATTTGATGTTATCTTTACTTGGATCCTTGTTTATCCTTTGATTGATTGTTGCAACTATTATAGGTTGAAAGAGTTAGTTGTAATGGTTGATTTTGAGTCGCGAATCAATACCATACTTGTGAGAATTGTGTGGTAAATTGATAAACAACCCAAGTAGAATGATGTTTAAGACCTTTCCTTATATTGACCGACCGGGTTAGGAGGAATTCATATATATGCATATTTGATATAAACTATTCTTAATGCACTCATGATGATGTAGTATATAGGCCGAAAGGATTCTAATTATCATTGGTAGATATGCTTGTTATTATGATTACCCATCATATATGACTTGAATGCTTTGTTTATATAAAGTCTTGCTCTATCTATATCTATTATGTTATGTGGATCATGCCTTGGTATCTTGCTTGATTTATACACGTTTAGCTATTTAACCCGTGACAATCATTTAGCTTTGCTACTTGATAAATAATTTGTGAATTGCTATAAATCCCGTGGAATGACCTAGACTTACCTAAGACTATATTACACTCGAATAAGGTATACTTGCTCAAATGTTGTGTTTTTAGTCATAATCGATAATTTAAAGCTTGTAAAAACACGCATCAGTGATGGTGAAGGATTAGAGCATCCTACAAGCCTCCAATCAACCGTACGCTTCCTACCAAACCAGAAAATTATACCCAACACCTTCTTTGATGTTCTTGAGTTATCATCTAAGATTGGGCAGCAGTTTTTAGTCTTTTGGGAGAGATATTGGTGTGAAAATTCATCCTTGGGTGAAGGGGGTAAGTCTTCATTATGAAAACCAAAGCCTAGGCACTCATATATATAGTAGAAAGTACCCTTGGTCACCAAGCATAAAACTTGGGGGAAAAGTGTCATAAAACAGCTGGAAATAAGTTATTATGAAGACATGATCGGACTTGGGAAGTTAGAGCACTTAAATGGGTGTATTAATGAAACTTGGAGAAGTTAGCGAACCCCCAGCCGGGCGGCTAGATTTTGAGCTGGGCGGCTCATTTGCATCCTCCAGCCTGGACGACTGGATTTCCAGCCTTGCAGCTCGCCACACGATCCAACATACAAATTGATCTATTTTGCGTTTATGCTCCCCGTTTTAGTTATGCTTGGTCGTGGGTCATTATACTTCAAAATTGTTAATACAAATAATGTCTAAAAATGTTATTTATATTTTTTGACCTCTCAATGTTTTGATAATAACAAAATATAAAAATATTTACGATAAAATTAAACGTTTACAAATTATTAAATGTAAAATTCCATTTCTAAGATTAGTGATCACTTAAGGTATGAATAAACAAATCATTAAGCATGATTAGTGATCAAGAAAATATTTTTCTTTTAATCCTTACTTTTAATTCTACAAAAGTATTTTCTCAAAAATACATTTACAAAATATTTTCTAATTAAAAGAAAAGTGTTATTAAAAACTTTAAATTTGAAATTCAAATTTCCCCCCCAAAATGGAGGGTTCCATAACAAATACAACCTTCACCACAAAAAGACAAAAACAAGAACGAAGTCTAGTGGCGGCCCCCTTATATATATGGGACCGCCGGGACCGCCACCAGTTACCGTTGGGATTTCCTATCTATAAATACTGCTCTACTCTCAACAGAAAAACATTCCTCTTTGCACGAAATTTTTCAGTCTTTTCTTTCTCTCTCTAAAACTTCTTTCTCTCACTAAAACTCTTGATCACTAACATACTCAGATCTTGTTTCAAGTGATCTAATCTCTTCTTCTCAACTCTTTCCTCTCATTCAAGTGCAAGAGAATAACACTCGTATTCATCAAGAAACGAAGTGTTAATTAGTGATCTTTCCTCTTTTATTCTAAGTACCAAACCTCTATTGTATCTATCTTATGTATTTGTGTGATTCAGATATTGTGTAGATCTTGTGAGTGTGTATATCTTGTGAAGTGGTAGATTGGTTCTAGCTAAGATTAGGACTCGACATTTAGCTTAGTGTCGGAAAATAACGTAAGCGACATGTAAACGGTTTTCTCCGCCTAAAGGGAGCTTGTTGACATAGTGAAATCTAGAGTTGGATACTCAGGGAGTGGAGTAGGACGAAGAGGTGCTTCATAGCCGAACCACTATAAAATCTTGGTGTCTTGGTTTGGTTGTTTCTTTCCTTATCTCTTTACATTATTATCGTTGTTATTGTGCTTTAGTTTAGATAGTTATTGCTTGTTCATATTGTGATTTGATTAAAATATAACTCGGATCTATACATTTTGAAAGTAAACTTTTAAAACGCAAAACAAACGTGTAAACTATTCAACCCTCCCTTCTAGTTTCCACAATGAGAATTGTAAGTGTTCAAATCTTCATCATCAAAAGCACTACAAAAAATGTCAGTATTTTGAACTTCAGCAGTATCCTCCAAATCAGGCATGAGAGGATCATCTGGAAGATCATTGACATTAAGAGGAAAGGATCCACTAAGAGAAACAAATGATGGTCCAGCATCATTAGAAGTTCTTGGTGCATTAGGAGCATTAAATGGTGTGCTAACGGTATTAAAACTGTTAGTACAACTGGCTTTAGTAGCCTTCCCTTGAAGAAGCTCCCCGTTGCACTGTGCTTCAAACTTTTTTCTAATATTATCTGATTGCTCCAAAGCCTCCTTCTCTTGATCCATCATCTTATCAAGAACATTCTTCAAGGCTTGTTCATTCTTACTTGCTGGTTTTTGTACAGGAGTTTCACCAACAGCATCATCAGCTGTATCATTTTTATACATTTCATCTGAGCTCTTGAAGCTTGAAGAGATAAAAGACTATAAGGGGAACACAATATATTATTGAGTAGACATATTCTTTTCTTAAGATTGTCTAGTATCAATACTTTTCTTTAAATCTGTATCACCATTAGCTTCTTGTGGACCTGCATTTTTGTTAGTTTGATTCCTTGCAGTAACTGGTTGATAGTTCATAGAATTTGTTAAGGAATCAATATCAAAAAGCTAGTTAGGTCCTTGTCCTGCAACATTTGGTTTATTTTCAAGAAACTTTACATGTAAATTCTCTTCAACTTTTCTGGTTTGAGAATTAAATACCCTGAAAGCTTTGCTATTTATAGAGTACCCGACTAAAAACCCTTCTTCAGCCTTCTCATCAAATTTGCCTAAAGGGTCCAGGGTATTTAGAATAGTAACAGGGCATCCAAAAGGTCTCATGAAACTTATGCTTGGTGGTCTGCCAATTATAAGTTCATAGGGTGTCTTGTTATGAGGCTTGGTCACTAAAACCCTATTTAGAACATAACAAGCATTATTGACTGCTTCAACCCAAAATATAGTAGGTAGAAGTGAGTCTGCTAGCATAGTCCTAGCTGCCTCAATCAGAGTCCTGTTCTTTCTGTCAGCAACTCTATTTTGTTGTGGAGTTCTGGCAACATTAAATTCCCTTTTTATCCCTTTTAATCCACAGAATTCATTCATTTCCCTGTTTTTTGAATTCTGTCCCGTTATCACTCCTGATTACTTTAACCTTATGATTTAATTGGTTTCTATTTCTGTTATAAATCTCTTAAGAATCCCACTTATCTCATCCTTAGAGGCTAAGAAGAAAACCTAGCTAAACCCGCTAAAGTCATTAGTCACTACAAGGCAATATGTCTTATGGTTGATACTCCTAACAGATGTTGGACCAAATAAGTCCATATGCAACATCTGTAAGGGTTGGCTGATAGAGCTCACAAGTTTGGCCTTACAGGAGGCTTTGTGTTGCTTTCCCTTCTGACAAGCAACACAAGTATGGTCATTTTCAAAAATCTTTGAAGGAAGACCTCTTACAAGGTTTCCCTTCACAAGTTTATTCATTGTTTTAAAATTCACATGACCCAGCCTCCTATGCCATAATTTAGACTCATCAATTGTGGCTTTTGCAAATAAACAAGTTAAATCTCCAGAAGGAACAACATTCTTTAAATCAAAGCTGTACATATTGCTTTGCCTGGGAACTCTAAGCAGTACTTGGCTTTCATCAAGTAGCTTAAAATCAGGAGACAAAACAAGACATTCAGTTTCAGTGAAAAGAACACTGTTTTTCTTGTCACACATTTGTGAGACAGAGAAAAGATTAAACTTTAGTTCATTTACAAAAAACACATCTTCAAAGTCTAACTTATCTGTTCTTATCTTTCCTTTTCCTGTTATCTTACCACCTCTAGCACTTCCACCAAAGGCAACAAAACCTCCATCAAGTTCTTGATAGTCAGTAAGGAAGTCTTTGTTCCATGTCATATGCCTGGAACATCCACTGTCAAATATTCCTTTGTTCTTCAAAGCTTGTTGTGGATTTCCCTGCACAAAAGTAAGAGTCAATGTCTCTTGGGGACCCCAAGCCACTGCTGACTTGAGTCTGCCTTGTGGATCTATATAATTTACTCTTTTTGAGACCCATAATACACTATTGTCTTTGAAGACATTGTTTAAATCAGTCATTTTAGGTCTCCAAACACAACCCGCTGAGGCCTTAACATCAGTGACCCCAGTTCCTTTAACAGCACTAACTGCTGTTTGCCCAGTAGTATTAACACCATTTACTTTGACAGTATTAACTTTTTCATTTAAAATCCTGGTATTTTGTGCTGTTGATTTATAAAAAGGCCTTCTAATAGGTGAATGAGACTTATGAAAAGCATTTGTTCTTAATTTTAAAACATTCACTCTATTTGTATGGGTAGCAGTATTAACTGGTCTAAATGTACTAGTTGATGTTGTTGCTCTTAGAGAGCTTTGCTTGGCAGCACTAACTGGTACTCTTCCAAACCTTGTTAAGACTGCAGATGGAACAAATTTATTATTTTGATGATTTATTCTTTGAGCACTGTTCCAAACTGGTCTAATTTTCCTTTGACCAGTATTCTTTCCCATATTTTTCAAAATAGACTTTTTAGCCATTCTCTTTTTATAAAAATCACAGTCTTTTATTAGATGGCTGTAAATGCCACAAACAAAATAGGCTTTCTTTGTAAACCCAAATCCTAACCCTAGTTTTTAAGTCATTTTCCCATTCCAATCTCTTCTATCTACCTTAGAATTTTGAGTGATTATCCTAGGTTTTTCAGCTTGTTTAGGTTTAATAGATTCATCCCTAGCATTAGTAAACCCAATCCTTTTAAGACTAGGTTTGTTTGTTGCTTGCAAATCATTAGATTGAAAGATGTCCTCATCATCACTAACCCAATCTTCAATGATAACTCCACTAGGCCTAACCGATTCAACTCTAGGCATTTCTACACTAGTATTGCTACTTTGAGAGGTACTTGCTTCAACTTGAGACACACTAGCACTAGTCTTATTTGCTGTAGGCCTATAAACAGAATCATCCAATCCTGCAAAAGATAGGTCAGCTAGTGGAGGTATCTAGTTCCCAGTTAAAGGAGGATGAACTACATGATACCCATTATCCTTTTTGAACCTATCATTTGTTTGATTGTCATCTCCATCACTTGAACGACTATCATATACACTATTAAACAATTCACTACCACTTGAATCACTTTCATTCAATTGATCTCCATATTCTAAACCAGTTTTATCTTTAGAACTTAATTGACTATTAACCTGTTTATTTAAGTTTTTCAAACTGTTCTAGTTTAGCTTTCAAATCGTCTTTTTCTCTTAAGGTTTCTTCTAACTGATTTTAAAGTCTAGTGATAGCATTACTTTTGTCTTTTACTTCAAATTCTAAGACTGCAATCTTTTCTTCATAGACAACTTCATTTTTTTGATGAACAACTAATTGAGCCTCTACAGATTCTAGGCCTAACTGATAAGCTACAATTTCTAGATTAGCCTTACTAAGAGTTGTCTCTGTTCATCAAACTGTTTTTGTAGTTTCTCATATGTTTTTACATAGTTTTTAGAACAAGATTGTACCTCTGTGTCAGACCCTGAGGAATTTGCAGTGTAGGCCATGAGAGCAAACTCAGTTGGTTCATCTTGAGCTATATAACTCTAGTCATATCCCAGTCCATCTTGGACAATCAAAGCATTGTCCTGAACAACCAATGCATCAAAGGTCTCCACTGGTACAGTCCTTCTGGTGTTGTCCCTGCTCCTATACCCTGCATCTCCATTCATGTTCCCTTGATTTCTTGGTGCTCTACATTCCCTTGCAAAATGGCCCCTTCTATGACAGTTAAAGCATTCAACCTTAGTTTTTATTAAAACCTACAGGTTCTTTGCCATTGAAGATTAACTTTCCTCCAGTCTTCTTATAAAATTGCTTATCCCTCATAGAAAGCATGACCACCTGCCATTTAAGGTCCATTTCTTCCAAATCATCATGATCAATCTGCTCTAGGTCTTCATCATCCAGTTTTGGACTATTTGACTGATTAGCAAAGAATGAGAATATTAGATCATTAGTATATGATGATTAAGAGGCTTGTCCCTGAGAATTATGGCTTGATGCAGTAGAAACACCATTAGCAATATTAACTTCATTACTGCTGCTAGTGTCTTTTGTAGAGAGAAAGACCACATTCTGAGAGTTTGAAGATGATCCAGAGGAACCTTTGATATCAGCTTCAAACACTTTTAGGTTATTGTATAGATCATCAATATCCAAATCATCTATACCATCTTTGTTCCTCATAATTAAGGCTACATTATTCCATGATAAAGGTAGAGCTCTTAAAAATTTCTGATTTGCATCTTTATTAGAAACAGCCGCACCATGAACTTCTAGTAGGTTGATAAGTTTTTGAAACCTATCATATGCTTTATCTAGGCCTTTTGTGTCAGATACATAAAAGTTTTCAAATTGTTGCTTCAAGACATTCTTCTGCATCTTCTTAGATTTAACATTACCACCAAACCTACTCTTGACAGCAGCCTACAGAGTCTTTGCATCCTTTATTGCATGAAATCTTAGCTGATACTCATCAGGAATAGCCAAAAGCATAATGCTTTTAGCTTTTCTTTCTCTTTGTCTTGCTAACAGTGCTTGAGCAGTCTTTGGAGGTACTTCAGTTTCAACACCATTTTCATCAGTTGTTACTTGTATAGGACCATCCCCATTCAAGATCACTTGCCATAAATTATAATCTGTGTTAGTGAGATACTGCTCCATCCTCATGCTCCAAAGGGTATATTCACCTTTCTTGAGGATATGAAGTTTTACAGTAGACACCATTTGAGGAGATTCTACTGGTGCTATTTGTGTTGCAGGTTCTTCACCAGACATTGTATATTATAGGAAGAGATCTAGATCTGATAAAGTTCTTCTTATTCAGAGTTTCTCTACAAGCTCTGATACCACTTGTGAAGTCCCAATAAACAGATCTTAGCTTGTTAAAGCGTAGTTAACCTGGATAAATCCAAACTAACTATAAGAGAAACTATGATTGTAAATACTACAAATAATGCGGAATCTAACTTTCAATAATAAGAAGAACAGTGAATACTAAAAACTTTAGATATATTGATTGCAAATATTCTGCTAATGTTACAGAATAACTAACTATAAGATATGTGTTTTCTGTGAAAATTGATATCTCTAACTATGCCATAAGGTTCCTTTTATACACCAAGGAAACCCTAATGGGCTTACAAAACGCGTACAATGATAATGCATATCTATTCCTAATATATCTCATGCATATCACTTTAGCAGTACTAACTATATAATACTAACAACACTAACTATTTACTAACAGTACTAACTATACTGGCAGTACAAACATTTATACTGGCAACACTAACTATTACAACTAGCAGTACTAATAACTTAGACTATTTTCTTTTAACTTCAACAGCAGTATCAATCTTGAACCAGCAGTAGTAAAGTAGTACTGGCAGTAGTGAATGAAGGGTTCTATATATAGCAATTTTCAATATCTTTTAACGAAACGAATTATAACACTTCCTTAGCAACCCTTAATGCAATATTTAAACCTTGCTATAACACTTGAAAATGACTGAGACATGAGTGTATTTTGGATGTATTTTGTGTGTGTTGAATAGTGAATGAAGGGTTCTATATATAGCAAAAGAATAAGAATGGTCAAAAATAGCTTTACCACACAATATTGCCTTGTATCCCTAGAATAGAACTTGAGCGTGCATGGGGCTTAAGAGAGGCCTTAAGTCGTGGGTTTGAGGTATCCAGGGGGGATGAGACCTCTTGACTTAGCCTATTACATTGATAGAGAGTTACATAAGACATAAAGACTAGACTTAATATAGAATGATTGTGACTTTCATGTTGGCCTTAATATTATAAGGCTAACAAGAAGACTTGGCAAGGTGTTGGTACATAGGTTTATGTTAAACATGGTTTAGGGAAAGTAGGAAACACAAAAAGGAAAGCATGTGTTGGGGTTTCTTCTTTGAGGAGGGGGAGAGGGGTTAGGTATGGAATGAGGGGAGTGAGATTTTGAATGTATAAACATATGATAGTGTTATCTCAAATGTGGTGAGGGTATTGAGTATGTTGTGCATGCATGCATGAAATATAATGCAAGAATTGAAATACTTACGTAAAATTGGTAAAACCGAATGTATGTGATTATAAAATCATGCTCATGAGAATGTTAACATGTTTGCTTAACGTAGACTAAACTTAGTCTAGTGGCGAAATACGTCCAAAGATGTATCTCGTTATACGCCGGATAACCTAACGGTTATACGTAAAGTCTATTATTTACCTGTTTAAATAAAACATTCAAGTTAATAAATAAATGTTAACCTAAAATTTTATAGTTGTCACGTATTCAAAGATGACAATCGATGGAACTCAGCAGTATAAACTTCTACGGTTCTATCACCTTGAGCACAATGTTGAAGAATATTAAATAGTATTTGATCATGATTAGGCAGAAGAAACCTTCTACGCAACTCTCTTTCCATTCTTTCCCAACTAGTGATTGGTAGCTTCCCTTGTCTTTCATGTGTAATTTGCATATTTTTCCACCAAGATTGAGCCCCGCCTTTGAGCTTATATACCACAAGCAGTACTCGTTGATCTATGGGTATCTCATAAAATTTAAAGAAATTTTCTAATTCACTCATTTAATCTAAGAAGTCTTCCACATTCATGGAGCCATGAAACTACGGGATATCTTTGGCCAGTTTACGGTATTCGAAGTTGGTTACATGTCTGTGATGACCAAACCGTCCTCCTTTAATTTCCCATCCTTCTTCAAAATCATCTTCAACATCAGATGCTTCTCCATGCGGTTGAATACGTTCTCTTTGAGGTTGATCATTCCCGCGACCTCTACTTAGTATAGGACCTCCATGATTATGACGTTCATCATTCTCATGTGTGGTCAAAGTTGTTAGGGTCTGAGTGATTTGTTGTAAAGAATTCTCGACAGTTTCTAAATTGTTTTAATGAAATTTTGAGCTGCTCAACTCGATCATTATTAGCATCGTTCCCAACCATGATTGAATCTTGATAAAAAACCAGACTTGAGAGTTTCGAAGAATACCCAAACTATGAACAGTAGTCGAATTTGAACAACAAAACAGTTTTTTTTTGAGACCCGAACATAACCTTGCTGTGATACCCACTGTTGTAGCGAGATAATACATGTTAGTCAATATTGGATACGCGTATTGCCGGATGAGGATAATTAACGTATTATCGAACAAAGGGGTAATATCGTTTACCTAACGAAAAGGAGAAAACCAAGACTTAAGAAAACTCTTCTCGACTCATTTTTTTAATGTCAAAATCTGGAAAACAATATAACAAACTCTTAAACTTAAGCCATATTTATAATAAGAATAATCCTAATAGATACTAATTAGGAATCCTAGTCCTATTCTGATAAGTTTTATCAGATAACCTCCTAAAAGACAAAGTGAAAAAAAATCAAGAAACTTCCTAAATTAAAAAACATCAGATAATAACTCGGGTTCAAGTATCAATCACCGTATCAACAACATACAAAATAAAGAAAGCATAAAAGAGACAAATGGGGACAAAAAAAAATCATAAAATCATATTAGCAAAAACACATAATAGAGTACACGACACAAAGAAAATTGTCTAAAAGCCAAAAAATGTACACCAAAAAGAAATGTAATTTTCTCTCCTTCATCTATTGTGTAGTGTTATGATATCGATGTGTTAGGTACATGGAGCCAATTGATGATTCAAGCTCACGTAGAAATGGTTGATCCGATAACTATGGTCTTGTTAGACGTTTCTTATGAGTCAATGTAATTTATATTAGTTTTGGTCATAAGTTGAGTCAAATATTGTTAGTGGTTGTCTTTCATTGTGATAGTAGGTTTTATTTGTTATGTTTGTTATATCGTTTATGGATGGGGCTGAAATGTAAGACTTCACTCACATCTTATATACTTAAACGTTTTTTTTGAAGTAATACATTTACCCAAAAAAGAGGGATCTAAAGTTATGGGCAAAGCGGGCCGCTAATCTCCTAACAAAGCCTAAGGGGACGTTTGGTTTGAAGGTTTGGGTATGAAGGAATAACTTTCATTTATTGTAGTTGTTTGGCTTGCGGGTTTGGTATTCAAAAATGGGAATCAAACCCTCAAAACTTGGCATTATAAAAAAACCACCAAGAGTAGTGGGTTTACGAACCCATTCCCATGCCAATACTCATAGTCATTCCTCTAAAGAAACCAAACGCCCCATAAATATATGAAAAATAAAAAGACTTGAAGGTCCATATGGAAAGATAATAAAAAGACAAGGGCCAGTTATATAACATAAAGACACATTAAAAATTGAGAGAAAAATCCCCAAATTATACAAGAGGCGTCTTGTTTTTTTTCAACACAATAATCTCTCTCTAAAATCGGAACCCTAGATATTCTCTACCGTCGCCGGAAAACATGGTTCACCTCTCTCTCCCTATCTACTTCTAATTTTATTAATATTTATGCTGATCTTTGTTAATATGTGTCGGTGACTATTATTATTAGCTTATGATTTATTTACTTTAATTTTAGATCAGACCTTAAAATTAGTATGATTTATTGGGATAGAAGATGGTTATTTAGTGTTACTTTTTGTTTCGGTAAAACTTGAAATCGAAATGTCTTTAGATCTAGATTTAAAATGAGATTCTTTGTTTTTCAAACTAATGTCACTATCAGTTTCTTGATCCAGTTGATTTTTTCTCGTTTTTAAATCGAAACTTGGGCTTTTAACATTTAAGCTTTATGTTAATAAATGAAGAACCTTGTACCAACCAGACATACAAAGCCGTTAAAAAAGTAATAGGGAAGTCGTTGGATTAGTATTAAATCTTTTAAGTTATTGTCGTGATTTGTTTCATTGGTAGTACTAGTATATATTTATGGATCTTAGTCATATGTTCCTGGTGAAAGTAGGCGCTGCTAGAAGAAAGACTCATCGTGACTAGAGTGTCTTTTTCTTTATGAATGTTTATCAGTGGCGTCTATTATTCAGTATGTTTATGGTTCACGAGTAAACAGATATCAAAACTTTAAGGTAATGTGGTTTGGGGAGTTAGGTATGTCAGGTTGGTGAATTTACATGATCTTCTACCAGATTTTGTGTTTGTTAGATACGAAGTTGGTGAGCTGGTAGGTTTGTTTTGTCAAGTTTAAGATATGTTTGGTTAAACTTGTACTCTGGAGAGAGACACTGTTTTGGACGACCAACAGTGGTCCATGTAGTTAATAGTTGAAAATAGCAGCCTTTATTTGTTCGTGCCGTAACATACAGTGTTTAATATGCATTATCCAGTGGAATGTTTATATCGGGACCCTCGTGGTTATGTCTAGGAATTGACAGCAGGATTTGAGTTGTGTTGTAGGGCCACCTTTATAGACTCTAATGATGCAATAAATGGCGTAACATTCAAGACAGTTTGAATAGCGCTGTATGATTTATTTAGTGCAGAGTCTTGGTGGAAATAATGGTGCAGCTTGCATGAGGTAAGGATGCCTCATGGGTATCATCACATGTGGAGAATCTTGGTACCAAACGGCTGATAGTACCAACAACCAAGTGTACCACTACCCTAGAGACTCCTTTAACGCAAAATAAAATCCTATGTGAAAATCAGGCGTTTTTTTTCTTCCGGATTTTTTAATGTCATTCTAAATGTGGACCACCACATATATGTGCTTAAATGAAGTGGGATTTGAAGTTCACTTTATGATTGGTACAGTGCAATGGAATCGTAACTATGTCTCTTATATGTCCTGCTTCATTGTCCGATGTGTGGTTCTAGTATTATCATCGTCTTTGTTTCCATCATGGACATAAAATAGCTTTCGATTGTTACTGTTAGGACTATTTACACACTCTATCACCGTTGTTAAACCACCTTCGATAAATTGTTTCAACACGCCTGACTGAAAAACTGAAACTTGTAGGCCAATGCAGCATCAGGGATGGCTGTGCACGATGATTGCAAGCTAAAGTTTATGGACTTGAAGGCAAAAAGGACCTTCCGCTTCATCATTTATAAGATCGAAGAGAAGCAGAAGCAGGTGATAGTTGAAAAGCTTGGAGAACCAGCCGAGACCTATGATGAGTTCGCAGCATGCCTCCCTGCTGATGAGTGCCGATATGCTGTCTTTGATTATGATTTTTTGACCCCAGAAGGTGTTCAAAAGAGCAGGATTTTCTTCATTGCATGGTAATAATTGATTGATAACCTCTTATAGTTGACTTTAAACATTGTATGGGGTGTTTGACTGATCTGATGTGTTTTATTCATCATGTGAAAGGTCTCCGGACACTGCTAGGGTTAGGAGCAAGATGATTTACGCAAGTTCCAAGGACAGGTTCAAGAGAGAGCTTGACGGTATTCAGGTGGAGTTGCAAGCAACAGATGCTAGTGAAGTGGGGCTTGATGTTATTCAAAGCCGAGCAAATTGAAGCTGGATAAAAGTCAATGGAGATGCTCCTATTCTTCATTTATGTTATGTCTATAGTGTCCTGGTATGTAGATTAATGATGAATGACTGGCGTACCAGACAGATATGTTACTCTTTCCAAGAACTAGTGTGGTTTTCAGGTAAAAATTGTGTGATGTTTGTGTGATCCAACAAAAGCAATATGAATTGTACTGTATTTCAATTTGATTTCATCCTTTTCATGGATGTTGCTATGATTTGCGTATTCTTCTTCATCTGTTGTGTTACTATCTGTCTGTGCGACTCTTGAAGTCTTGATCGTTGACTAATTGCATGTATAAGCAGAAATTTCAGGTCATTAATATCAGTTTGCTGAAATACTATCTAGCATACGTGTAGTTAGGTTTTGTGGTTCGAGAATAGTTTGCATTTGCTAGTGCTGCCTACTTAGATCAAAGAAAGACTTGAAATGGTCTTCAACTGCTATTGCAATGAAAGACGCGTGCTCAGCTGTGGTTATAATGTGTTTGTTCGAGTAGTCAGAATTGTTTTATACGAAAGGGTCAAAGAGCAGACTATGTAAACATTTCTGTAAACAAATACTTGTTTTTTACAGCTGAATGCAAAAATATTGAAAGACATTTGGTTGAGCTTATTACTTCATAAATGTGAATTTCAGATACTGAGAGGTTCCGACCATTCAAGCAATTTTTGTTTCTGTATTAGAAGTATTGGTGACATACACTAAAAAATTAATTAAAAAAACACTCGCACACATAAATCCTTCCATTTAATTTGGTCGCCTAGCCGACCCAACCTTTCAAATTTAAGGGATGGGACGCGTTCGGTTTGGAAGTCGTAATGGGGGGACGCGTTTGGATATGGTCGACCGGCCAAACCACCTCTGATACGAGTGGTCTTAATAAAGGTTTTTGGTGGTTTCACTCATTTTAAGATGACACTATATGGAGCAAACCTATACAGGCCTAACTTGGATTGGATGGTCAATTGGGCGAGTAAGGCTTTCCTAGACTTGCCATAAGCTTTTATAATTCAGGGTTAGAGTTAATTTATTTACTTACTAGGTATTTAGAATCACGACAATCCTATGAGTGCAATATTTATAATCTTTGGACAACCTAGCTGTGTTTTTCTTGCTAAAACAACCAATTCTGAGTTTCTGACCACATCGAGTTTTCACCAAGAAAATGTTAAATCTCTTTTTGGCAAAAATAAACTTACATTTGATACTTTCATGTGACCACTAGCTACGATATCTATGTACGAAAAAAAAAAACATGTTTGAAAATTAATGGTCACAAGTGATGCAAAAAACGTAAAACTAAGTTCAGTGATGTAACAAATACAAAAAGAAATATTAAACAAAAAAGTGTAACACTCTTCATAGAGACCGTGTTTCCGCCAGGTCTTTTTAGGCCCGGTCCAACCTCATTATTATGGCCCAGTTCAACCTCATTATTAATTTATTATGGCCCGGTCTTTCATGAGTACTGGGCTCCTGGCATGATTCGGAAAGGCCTTTGGCAGCTTTTTTTGGTCCGAGCCTTTAGACGTAATAAAAGTTAAATTGAGTTCTTTCTAATAGTGAACTTAGAGCGAGGGCCGTGGTTTTCGGTGGCCCTAATTGCATATAAACTTGAATTATATGACTCATACATGTTTAATATTATACGTATTTATATGCAAAACTAATAAAAATGTGACCCCATTTAAATGGAGGCCCTGTGCGACGGCACATACTGCACACCCTTCCAAGACCCCTCTGCTTAGAGCGGACCCATAACTCTTACACTGTGTTCTTGAGTTATTTCATTAAAGAAAAGAAAAGGAAATGAAAGGAAACGCTTTCCTCCCAAAATTGGAAGGAAACACTTTCCTTCCATAATCATCAAAATAACACTACATTTCCATTCATTTTCTTTCATTTTCGTTCTTAAGTAATACTCGAGAACACAATATAGGTTGTTTCATTTTCACTTTCTTTCATTTTTTTTCTTAACTAGAACTCGAGAACACAACATTAAGTCACCAGATGCATATTTTTTTAAGAGTATAAAGGAAATAAAATGTACGTTTCATTAAAACTAGTAGATAAATAAAAAATATGTATTTTATTTTGACATATTAGTGAACTAACTACACAAAATATGTATTTATGTGACACAAAATTTTAGGATCAGATTTATTTAGAAAAAAATCAGGATTTTAACGAAAATTTACACTAGACGACAAACATCCATTGTGTTCCCGTGAACCCTCAGGAACCTTCTAGGTCCGGCATGTCAAGACTCAAGACTAATATGCAACAACATCACATTTCCGTCTTCATTACTATCGTTGTTGATGCAATCACTCACTACATATGCGTCTTTTCAGCCTCACGTACATGTTGCAAAGAAAAAGAGAGTATCTACTTAGCATAAGATCTCAATTCTTAAACATTTCTTGCAGTATCATATCTTATTTAAGGATGACATATTGCAGCGTACAGTTATAATTTGAAAGTTAAAATAATTGATGGATGGAATTTGCTTGGACCTAGGTTTTGATACTTTTGATTTTCTTCCAATACAGACTTTAGGTCGTTCAACATCTTCATTTTGTTTTGTGTTGTTTATATGATTTGAGAGAGATATAAGATGTCATATTGTGCCCCAAACAAAGAGATCTGATCACAAATGAAAAGAACGCAATAAGTATACACATCATTCATAACTCAATGCATCTTTCAATCCTTTTTAACGCAAATTCTTTAGTCGATAGCAAGTGATATGAATGCTTTAAAGGGAGCCCAACTCTTTATAAGGTACATCAGCGTGACATAAACTAACAAGTAACAATCCGAATCTCTAATTTGCTCAAAGATGTATTAATATTAGATTCTGGTGGAGTATCTGGTCATATAGAAACCATCTCCTCTTCTCTGATTCAAATCTTCGAAAAGATGGTATTTTTGAAGACATAGTTAGGCGTTCTTTTTCTTGGTATATTGCTAGGGGTAAAAACTCTATTAGTTGGGATAGTTGAATTCAACACCCTTTTTTAATTTCTTTGTAATTCTAGCTCCTTGCTAGTTCTCTTTTAATAAAGTTGCCGTTCAAAAAAAAAAAAATGATGAGTGAAGCCTTTTGCAAAGTAAACCAAACATTTTCCAATCTTCATGCCCTTTCTTTCTAGGTTATATTCATACTTTGATGACTAAATTATAAACTAGATGGAAGTTGATTATCACAATTTTTGTTTATTTGGACATTTTTACTTCATTTGACTTGGACTACACCATCTCCATACATCGAAAAAGGGAACTTATGATTTGAATTTGATTCGGATATTCGATTTTTAGTGCAAATTATGTCGGCATAACTTTAAACATGATGTGCTTACCGGAGCTATTGGTTAGTGCTAGATTGTCTTTCCAGACACGATCCTTTTTCATCATATGCTAGGTTTTTTTAAACAAAACCTAGTCTGGAATCTAGGCATTACGCAAGTAGGGAAACATATTCATCTTTTCTATCTTGTTCATATTTTAAAAGAAACTTGAACTTTTTTGATTCACCTACAATTACTTCAATTCACAAGAGACCATGTAAGTAAGAAACTTACTTGAACCATGTATACACATAGTCTTAACTCTTAAACATTTACACAAGTTGAGCATATAGCCTCCTTTGATCAACCACAATATCGGAGACTGACACGAGTGTTCTTGCAAAAAAGAACCCCGTTCGAGAAGTATGTACATTGTATTATTTGGCAACTTGATTAACCATTTTCTGTACTCTATAATGCACTTACGCTTTCTAAGCAAATTGGGACTCAAAAGAAACCAAACACAAATAATGCTTGCTGTTTAATCTTCACTCGACCTTTTTCTTTTGTGTCTCTAACCCCACAACTCACACCACTTTTGTTTCCACCAAATAATGCCTCTTTTATCTGCTTAAAAGAACAAAACCATTTAACTGATTGAATGTCATCTCATTTATCTTTTTTCAAAAGGACATAATCAAGATTTGATTAACGATTCGATTACGCGACACTCTATAATGGAGTTATATCTTTGACCATCGTCCGACAATGATTGAATCTAGTATCCATTTATTAAAAAATATCTTATGAACAAAAATCAAATCGAGTCGTAGGAAAAGCATCATGGACCACTTGACTACTACGCGGGCGAGTGTACGTGCTCAAAAGACTAATCTTTATAGAGTTACGTATACTTATGGGCTACTTTGAATTCTATACACGAGAATTATTTGTGGTTTGGTCTTTTAAAAGGTCTTGGTCTAAAGTTATGTTGCATTAATTTTCTATTTAAAGAAGGAAACTCTTTATACGTCACTATTAGAAAAGGTTAAAATTACAATAGTCTATATGTAAACGAAACAACTGCATTAATCAGATTGATGTTCTTCTATGTTGCGTGATCTTTTACATATAATCAATATATGACTTATCATGTTCAGACCTACATGAGATAATCATCTCAATCCCTTTACAAGCTAACTACTTCAAAAGATGTTTTTCATAACGTTTAAACCTACTGAATTAAGTGACGAAAAGGTGTAAATAGCGGGCTTAACAAAGATTATGATACGTACATAGCTATAAGCATTAATGGATATTGAAGATTATAGTTGAACCTCTAGGAATCGGTAGTAAGTTATGCACGAAACTATGTACTCGTATTAGATAATAGGTTTAGGTTAGTTGGGGTAAACCCGTTTTGTGTTAGTTGGTCAAAACTTAATTGTGTGCAGCCTACTGACCTAAACTTACTATCGAATAGTTTGTATTTTTGTAACGTATCCATACGTTCACAGTTCATATATGTAAAGATTTTTTGTTGATATTACTAAGAATTAGGTCAATTTGTCAGCTAATCTTTTCATTACAAATAATTAAAAGAGTCAAATGTGTATCTTACAGTGAGCATGAATCGTAAAAGAAATATAAAAAAGGTCTTTTTAAGGGATGTGGAAAACCGAGTGCGTTCTGATGAGTTTATGCGTTTTTCAATTTTTTTAAACAAAGCTAACTATGGGCTCGGGCAGTTGGGCCTCTTAATAACCCGGACAATATTTTTTTTAAGTTTTAGCTAAAAAGGGGCAAAAGCTAGAAGTTTAAATTGTGGAACGTGCCAAGCCGCTCGTTAAAAGCTCGGAACTCGATCGGTAAAAATTTGAAAGAACCTAGTCTAGATAAAGCACGAACCTGAGCTCGAGCATAAGTTTGGGTTCATTCAATAACCTGAGCTCGCGAGCCTAAACGGGCTTTAAAAATATGCACGTCTGTATATTTTCTACACGTATGAGTATGTATAAACAAGCTTAAAAGGAATAAACAAGCTCAAGCCTAATGTGATTAACGAGTCAAGTTTCATTTGAGCTTTATTTCCATCAAACACGTCATATAAGTTAGTCGAGCTCGAGCTTGTGAAAAATTTGACGAACCGAGCTCAAGCTCAATATACGAGGCTCGAAACAAGCTCAAGTCCGAGCTCGAGTTTTATATATATAAATGAGTCAAGCATGAGCTTTGGCAGGTTTAGGCTCAACTTGGCTCGTTTCATCCCCTAATTGCTACCAATTTTTTCTACTTGAGTTGATCAACAATTGAAAGTAAATCGAAGCTATCAATGGAAAAGTCATGCAATTATAAGAGGAATTTGGAGTAAAACGCTTTAATCGAAGAATTTAGGGTTTGTAAAAATGGCAGAGAATTAGGGAACTAAAGTACAAGACAACAAGCTAAAAATGACAATGGAATCTAATTTAACTAAGGTTTGAGCGTAACAAACTCTCTCACAAAAACAAATACAAACACACTTATGGTCACATTCAAAGCGCATCACTCCCAATTAACCAAAAACCACATGCACGACACGTGTAAAACTTTATTTTTATGTGTTTTTAGCAAGGTTATAAATAGCGTGAGGTGTGACGTGGTGACATGGCCACTCCTCAAGCTTTAGCGTGAGACGTAGCGGCATGACGGTTTTAAAGCATGACTTAAGGCGGCAACAAATATTTGTAGATTTATAGATTTATATCATATTTTATAATTATATGAGTGATAAGCATCAATAAATCCAATCCCAAATCCAAAATATTAGTAAAATCCCAAATATTAGTAAATCTCCTAAACCCTTAAAAAAAAACTCGACACGCCTTGCGCCTTTGCCCGCCTTTTCACGCCTTGTCCTACGCCACACCCAGAGGCAACACCAAGGTCCATTTCGTAACGTGAATGCTACGCCTCACGCTTTGACGACGCCTTAACGGCGCAAAAGCGCGCCTTTTAAAACACTGGTTTTTAGTTAAATAATAAGAGCCACGTGCTCTGCACGTGACCATTGATGCGTTTGTTTTGGTGGGAGAGTTTGGTACACTTAAATTGGGTTCCACCCCAATTGTTATTGTGATCTTGTTTTGTTTTGTTTTGAGACGGGTTTAGGCCATAAAATAGTACCAATTTTTTTACAAAGTCACGTCTTAGTACTTGAACCTTTAAAAGTATCATTAAATGTAAAGAACTTTTATAAAGTGTTATTATATGCATATTTTGATGTGTTGTTATACAAATAAATTGATATGTGTCATTATTTTTAACGTGATAATACATCAACAACAACAACAACAACGATACCCAATCCCGCCAGGCAAGGTATGGGGGAGGTGAAATGTAGACTGGTCATACCCCTACCCTTAACGGGTTGTTGTTATTTTGTGACCTAAAAGACTAAAACAAATGTATGATATACGTATAGGGAGATGATTTGCACACTCTTCAAATTTATTGGCACACTCTAAATGTTTGTGTTATGCCTATTATACCCTTAATATTTACACACTCCACTAATTAATGTAAATGTATAAATGTCAAGATACACATAATTTGAGTGTGCAAATCAATTTTTAGAGTGTGCAAATCACCACTCATACGTATACGGTGAGTATTGAAATAGAAAAATTGTGTCCATGTAAATCATATACTAGCGTGCACAACCCTTACCACGTAACTGATTTTGTGCTATCTTTTTTCCTTTCTTTTATGATAAAGTTTTATACTTCTCGTCACGCATAAAGATATTAGTTAAGCTTTCTTTCCATATACGATTCTAGTAACAATCTCATTTCGTTTATTTTGATTGTTTACACGTTTTTCCTCATCAGAATCTATGTTCTTAATTATGGTAATATTAACACCCTCTTTCTTAAATACTTAGTAAATGTTAAAAATGCATATTATATAATTTCTTTTTGTTTTTCTTTTGCCTATTAAGTTTGTTACAAGTCCATAAAGATATAAAATATGAAACGAACATTGTATGGGTTCGTTGATTCCTCCAAACACGTACAAATTAATCGAGGAAGTCATAAATAGGTCTTGAAACAATGTTTTTTTGCTTTCTAATCCACTAATGAATCCTAAATTTTGTGATAACCAATTACAAAATGACCTCAACTTGTGGATGTATGATATGGATGCCATTTCTAATTAATTAATAGAGGTGCTTGTTTCTTTGTCCACAATTAGATGACACATTCTTTTAATTTTTTAAGTAAATGATTTTCATGTGTAAAAAGCCTTAAACTATGTACTATAAACATGAAGAATAAATAGTAAAATGCATTAACAGATCGTCATTGATGACAAAGACTTTAAAAAAATTGGCATCAATGGTTGTTAATTAAGCCAGTGGGCACGTCTTTATTTTTATTTTTATTTTATTGTGTAAATAGAATTTTATTTATACACATTTGTGTATTTGTGTAGGTAACGACGCCGTTTTGCTTCATTCCGAAGTTTTCCAAAAACTTTTAAAACAACTCTTTAAATTGCGTCTTAACAAAATTGCCAAACATTGTTATCATTGACTTTTTATATAACATATTTTATTTGTCAAATACTTATTAAATATTCAATAGTTAAATTTATCAATAAAAATTTATTTTATATTTAATTTAATGAACTAAGTGTTGCAATGGTTTTATTTTAGCACGATTTTATGATAAGTTTTGAATCTTTTTGTTTTCAAAATCAGTTAAAAAATATACAATCATGATAGTCTCATATTGTATTACGGAATTAATCGCAAGGTTTATGGTTAGATTCCAAATTTCTTAATTAAAGTTTGTAAAAGCTAAACTTGTAACTTGGCAATTCTTTAGTTTTCTCTACTAAGTGTAGAGCTGCAAGAATGAATTTAATGATGATTATGTGGCTAATAAGTTATACAGTAGTAAACAACAATATCATAATTTGAGATAATAAAAAAATTTATACAATGTTTCATTTTAGCACTACAGAATTTTTATGACTTAATTTATATTTGATCAATTATATCATATTGATGTGAACTGCACCCACTATCAACTAAGATTTTTTTCGCATAAATAGCTTTTTTTTTACAGCAAAAAACTCAATAAATATATAGAAAACTAGCAACGAGCTAAAAAAAAGTTACATATTACAAGCAATAGCCGGATATTGTAACCAAACCCCCCATGACATCTTACAATTCTTCCGACGATTACAAAGCCAAAAGAAGGATTTAGAAACAATGTCATCAAAAATATTAGAATTTCGAGGCTTCACCGAATCAAAAATAAAAGAGTTGCGGAAATTCGGCAAAACCTAAAACGCCGTACAAATAACCGCATCAAAGCATTTTCGTTGCATAACGGAAAGCTTAGATTGATCCGCCCAATTAATAAAAGAATCAACAGATGCGGGGGAAGGAATAGGGACGTTCCACCACCTACTAATGTTACTCCATATACCGCGAAGCTCAACGCAGTCCGCAAAAACATGCTCTACCGTCTCCAAGGAAGTACAACACACTGGACATAAACTAGTGTTTAAAACGATTCCGCGAGACACTAAATTATCTCTAGTAGGAATACGGGCCAAACCAATTCTCCAAAGCAAAATGTTCAACTTAGGTGGAACAAAATTATTCCAACGATTTGAACTACCGCCTCTAAACAACGAGCGACCGTCCAAGAAATATCTTGCGGATGAGACTGAGAACTCATCAGATGAATCTAAAGTCCATCGTAACTTATCATGCTGAGGAGAAATCAAGAATGCCTGAATCAAGGCAATTGTTCAGTCTCTACGCCACCTCTCGGCTCCTTTCGAAGAGAAGAGGCAACCCAACCAATACGCAACCTCTCTGCCACTGAAATAGCCTGTGAATCATCAAGAGCAAAAATTCTAGAAAATTGCAAGAAGAGAGGCGTAGATCCAAGCCACGTGTCCCTTCAAAAATCTGTAAGTTGCCCATTGCCAACTTGAATTTGACAAACGTCCTGCAAACCATCACCACGATCTTTCAATTGTCTAAGAGCCGAAATAATCCCCTTCCACGGCCCAGAATGAGCTCCAACCATTGACAGGTCACGCAATCTACCACAGTGGCCATGTAAAACACGAATAACAGAAACCCACAAAGCATTTGGATTATGAAAAAATCTCCAGAACCATTTAAATAACATTGCTCTATTCAGGGAGAAAAGACTACTGACCCCCAAACCTCCCTCTAGCCGACTCGCCATAACCCTCGACCAACTAACCCAATGAAGTTTCTTCTCACCTACATCCGCCCCCCAGAAAAAACGAGCCCGCATACCTTCAAGATCTTTGAGAACAGTAGTGGGGTCGGGAAACAAAGACATAAAATAAGACCCTATGCTCCTCAAAATAGACTTAATAAGGGTAAGTCTTCCTCCTATCGATACTTTTATGAAAATTTTCAAATACTTTAATGAACAAAACAGGTAATAAACATAAAAAACCGATGAACATAAAAGTTACTGCATTTTTTTCAATTCTTTTTATTTTCTTCAACAATGTTTTTTTTGTCTTCTATGTTGCGAAAAAAATTCATATCTTTAGGTCAAAATATTTTTAATGTTAATAGAGAACATTTGTCACATTATTTTACTTTTTGAATATATTTGATTATCTTTTTTTTTCTTGTTTACGTGTATCATGTAAAATGTAGGTGTAAGCATAGTTTATATGGTTTTTTTGTATTATTTTGAACATTTATATTAATACCATATTATTAGGGGTACCCAATTCCTTTAAGAAGCCTTACAAAAGAAATTTTTTATCCACATCACCACTCCACTATTTATTCTTTAATTGATAGCCACGAAAATTATTACATGGACAATACATATCATTAAACTTACACTTATGTGCCTAATCCTCTCATTCTCCACTACTAATGGATTATGCCCATAGCATATTCCAGTCATTACAAATTCATACATGGTTAATTAAGATGTCTAACTATGAAATGTATACTACCAAATCAAATTGTACGTAGATCGATTCTGGTGATAACTTTATCCATTGTTGAATAGTTTTTGTTAACATCATTGTTATTGTTATAATATTCTCTTATCTTCCTGACATTTTATTTCAGCTCATTTGATCAAATGAAATGTAAAAATAAATGTAGCAGTGTATCTATGTTACTTATAAATTCTCTATAATAATATGCAACTAAAAAACCAATAAAATTGGATTTTTCATCTATATTTTAACCTTTTTGAAATGTCACTATTAAGATTTAAGAGCGACTTTATCCAAACTTTTGTTTAACTTTGGTACTCAATTTATTTATTAATAGGTGGGATGTCTTGATATTTTGAAATCAATTACTCAATCAATATGTCTAGCACTGAAATTCTAATTATTTTAAAAAGTTTAACACTGGTTAAGTCATGTCTATTATTGACTTAGATTTGACAGTATTGAGATAAGTTTGTAGAAGTGTTGCAAGTTTTAATATTAATTTTGCGGAATTAATTGATAAACAGAAACTATGAAATGTATACTAGCAGCTTTAGAAGCATGCACGGTGCAAGGGTGTCATAGCCAAAATTGGGCCTATGACGCCGCCAACTTCACTGCGGCTCACGCCATAGGTAGGGTTGTTCATTGTTTGGATAATACCCGAATAAATCGAAAACCGAATCGAACCGAATCGAATTTGCCAAAACCGAACCGAACCGAATTAAATATTCAATTTTCGGTTCAGTTGTGATTTTGGCATCTAAACCGAAAACCGAACAAAAAACCGAATTCATATAAATATATATATATATATATTTTATTTATATATAAAAAAATATAAAAACTCTCTTCTAATATAAATATAACATTTTTTAAGCTTGATTTATTTTTCTTCTAAAAGTCTATATAAATAGATGGATAAATAATTAAAATTATGTAATTCGAGTTATTCGATTCGGTTTTCGGTTATGGGGGTTCGGTTTTCGGTTATGGGGGTTCGGTTTTTGGTTATTCGGTTTGGTTTAATCCAATTTGAATTTGGTTCGGTTTTTGGTTATACCCATAAAAAAATTAACCGAAGTAACCGAACCGAATAAACCGAACAACTCAATAACCGAACCGATGAACACCCCTAGCCATAGGCGGCTCGTTGTGGGAGATCTTGAAAGATTACTAAAAATGGCAATCTACCAAACACGTTGTTCCAGGAAGACGACTACTGACGGATGATGAAAGTACAGATCTTGAAGATCCGAATGAGCTATTTCGAGACGATCCACATCCACCTCCTCCCGGAAAGCCAAGAAAGTCCAAAAGTTAAAATTGGACTCAACGACAATGGCCGGATCGTTATCAAGTAGAGAAGCTTTCAAGGATATGATCCAAAAGGAATTGCGACAATATTGTTTAAAGAAAGATAACCTCAATACCTTAGCGTGACCCAATTTTCTAAGGAATGAAGATTTCTTGCTACTAGCACCGTAGAGTTATCAGAGAAATGTGGACTTTGATCAACAAAATAAAAAAACGATCCGAGTAAAATATCAAGTTTATATTGTTTTAGTTTTTATATATTTATCGTGTCATATTTTACTTTTGTTGTAACTCGTATTTTTAATGTAATTGTACTTGAATTTTAGTTTAAAATGTTTTTAATTTAAATAAAAAAGAAAACAAAATTGAGACATCTAGGAGCGTTGATGTGTCGTTGTGTAGGTGTTATTTTATATATCAAGTTTTACTATTTATTTTATGCCGACTATACCTAAAAATAACACTTTAACGGGCAGTGTACCCGGTCAAGATGTAGCTTTGTTGGTAAGTAGGGTGTCGATCACTAAGAGTGAGAACGTTAACTCCTAAGTTTATCAGTATTTTAGTTATCTATGTTAGAACTAAATTAATCTAATTTAAACCAAAGTTAAACCTAGACTAACGATAAGGGGGTTTCAGAGATTGGCACGGGGTTTAGTTATCTAACCTAGGGTTTTGATGACAAGTAAAGCAATAAACACACACAAGAAGACAAACAAACGATAGAGAAGCGGTCGAGAACTAATGTAAGGAAAACGTATCAACCATAAATAATCCGATAAAACACAGGTTTGTTTATTTAGTGCAATGATTGACTTATCTTGAAGGGTATATCATTCCTAGACTTAGGCGATACTTCTTCCTGAGACCTAGACACGCTAATTCTGTCACAATTAGACGCATCCGCATAAAGCATCTTTATGTTGATTATAATCTATCTTAGGATCTAAGTAATGGTGCTCTTACTAAACCCTAGCTCATGAAGACTTTACTCACTTACTACTTAATGGCTCTTTATATACTAGCAGTCCACTGTCCGAGTCTTTATCAATTGATTAGAACGTACTCATTGGTACCAAGGTCACCTTATGGCTCAACTAAGCTCATAATCAAATGGCAAAGATAGGTCAATATTTGTGATCCTATGAT
>BQNB010011143.1:4820-82168 GCA_026074375.1 Tanacetum coccineum
ACAAAATATGAGTGTGCCGGTGATGTTGTAGACTTTAGAACTTGGCTTGGTATATCTATTCGAGACCACAATAATGAGTATTATGGATTTAATTGGAGTAACTTGTTTAAATTGGTAAATCTTAGGATTACAACCAAATCGCCTTTACATGTTGCTTATTAACTAACTACACCGGTTAGTTAACCTCCCATTTAAACCCCTTCCACTTTCATCTTTAGAGTGATGATCCACTAAAACAACCCGTAGAGCCAATCCTTTAGAAATTTACACCAATTATTTGTTTCGTTACACCCTTACACCTGAACCTACCCTGTTAGATTAAGTTTAATTTACAGTTTCTAGTTGCTTAAAGTGTAAAGTCTATATTTCCCGAATCTTGTGTCATTTTCTATCTTTGGTGCGGTTGGAAATTTACACATTGCAAATAGGAATGTATACTAGTAGTCAAAGCTCATGTGATTTTACTACATTCACAATTAATGGTGAATTCGAAGAACGAAGAAATTACCGAAGGAATTATACGAAGGATCGATTATTCGTTGATACGTCGACAAAAATCAACGATTTAGAGTATTGTACAAAGTGGAAGATATCGCCACTTGCCTTGTAGAGTATGTAAAGTTTTGGAATGATTAGGGAATTGACCGTTATGGGAACTCCAACTTAGGTTGTTGTTTTTGATCTATGATCAAGACGTTGTAAATAATAGTGTCTTTGTCATAATAACGGTCGGGAAAATAAGTGTCTAGCAACTTGTACTTTAAGCCTTAATCTATTTATTTCTTGATTTTTATTTAACAACAATTTACTTTCCTCTCACCTAATGATTAACCTCTGGTTTTACGCGAATGAGGATTCATACGAACATGTATGTCTATCCCGGCGTTCTGGGTGTGTATGCATATCTTGTACCTTGTTGGTTTACGATTTTTGGTGAAGGTTTGAAGGTTCCTACCCTATATCATTCTTCATCCTAACCATTGGTTAAATTCGAATGGGGATGTGATTGAACACTCATGTCTATCCCAGCGTTCCGGGTGTGTATGTGTGCTTTAGCTGTCTTGTTGGGGTGGTACTTCTGGTGAAAGATTGTAGAATGATCAAACTGTACGCCTTTCCATAGAAAAACCCATATTTACCTTTATAAACTTGTTACTCATTGGCTTTAGTGGTGGAGATGCGTATCCTTGACAAGCTTATGATAGAATACTCATCACGACCGAGCAATTGAGCGAATTAGTTACATGTTACCATATAGATTAGCTGAGTGATTTGAGTGTTTTCATCTTCCTATTTCGTGAGGTGTTTGGTTGTGTACTTGTAATTGATCGAATAAGTGCTTTAACGGAAAATATCCTTAGGGATACATTTTTGTAAACTTCTAAAGGCTACTTGAGGACAAGTAGGATTCAAGTGGGGGGATATTTGATGACATCAAATAACGTCTATTTTATAGCATCATTTATCCCACGATATTAACCCATTTTGTATAGTTATTGCAAAGAATTGTTACTTAATCGTTTATATATAAGAATTGCAGTAATTATGGAGTAATTGGTGAAACATGTCAAAAGGCGCGCATTTTAGAGGTTAAATGAAGACATTTTGAAGATTACTATTCTGAAGACCAATACGCCGTATCCATCAAGAAGATACGACATATCCGTATTCAAGATATGGATTCAATATAATATTCTAGAAGATATCAAATGTGGTCCCTACTTCAAAAAAATTCCCAATACGCCGTATCTAACCCATTGGATACGCCGTATTGAACCGACTTCCAGACATTATAAATAGAAAACTCAAAAACGAGTTTTAAGTGTGCTAAATCATATTCTCGATACCTAAACCACAAAAGTTGATTTTTAGAGGAGAAAAAGAGCAGAAGAGGTCGAGCAATGTATTCAATTCCATAGGAGACATCGTGTAATTCCATATACTTTAGTAATCATTCAGTTTTTGGTATCATTCGTTAACTCGGTTAGTTTACCTTGGCTAAATTATTACTCTTGTATTTATTATGACGTTTGAAAGCTAATACCTTCGGGTATTTAGCCATTATTATGATGATCTCAATGTTTGGTATTTGTTTATATAGATTTTTTGATTTATCGTTGTATGCTTGTTTATGTTTATCAACTTATACTTGTTTACGCGCTTTTGTATGCGACCTATCATTCAACTGGATCTAGCTAAGTAGACCAAGCGGATCTAGAGTCCGGGATAGCTCTCTATATAGTAATTTATACACCTAGAATAACAGTTACACAAATATTGTCCTTCTAAGGCTATGTTTAGGATACGCTTCAGGCTTAACTAGTTAATTGGATATTGCCAATGGTTTATTGATTGTGTTGACTAGCAGGTGACCTAGATAATTCAACAAATAACGTTCTGATTCCATTGGATAGTTGGACAAGTGGACTACTAGTGTATAGATTGCCATTAAGCGGTAAGTGGGTAAAGTCTCTATGAGCTAGGGTTTAACAAGATCGAACATTCTTTAATCCCTAAGATAGATTATAATAAGCAAATAAAGGATGCTTTAGGCGTTGCTTTGAATTGGTGATAGACTTAACGTGTCATAGTCTTAGATGATGTAACGCCTACGTCATAAGAAGATATGCCCACCATCGAGAGACAGAACATTGCACTACAATATACAAACCAACTTTTAAATCGATTACCAAGGTTTAATACAGTTTTCTTATATAAGGTTTGACCACTCTTTTATCTTTTGTTAATTAGCTTGCGTGGGTAACAGTTTCTTGAATTGATTGTAGTCACCAACCAAACCGTGCCAGTCTCTCAAGCTGAAACCCCCCTTTTCCATTAGAATTAGGATTTAGACTGACATAGGTTTAACATAGGATTAGAATAGAATTAACATAGATTAGATAACCAAGATATTAATTAAAATTGATAGATTTAACCTCGCTCTCAGTGATCGACACTCTACTTACCACGAAACTACTACCGATCGGGTACACTGCCCGTTAAAGTGTTGTTTTTGGTTGAGTCGGCAAAATATAAATTTAAAACTTGAATCGTATAAAAAACAACCCTACACTACAACACATCAAGTTTTTGGCGCCGTTGCCGGGGAGTGAAAATTAATCTTGATTTTTATTTTGATATTTTGGTTTTTAACATTAGATTAGATCTAACCCTTAGGATTAGTGTAATTTAGATTAGTGTATATTTTTGTATATTCTGTATATTTTGTATATTTGTCTTTAATTGTTTGCTTGTATATTTGTGTGTTTAATTGTTTGCGTATTTAATTGTTTTTCTTGAATACACTGTTCTGGTCGACAGTTGAATACGGCGTATCCAATCCCACTAAATACTGCGTATCCAGTTCTCTATCCAAGACACGTAGTCATCCCATACAATTATACGGCGTACCCTCCATTGATCTGGCGTATCGATCTTCTGATAAAATTCTTTTCCATCCTTGAATTTTAAGCCCAAATTTTTTTATATACCATTCTCCGCTGGTTCTACTGATAATTTTCTCGATATTTTTCAGTAAGAATGACTAAGGTTATCAAAGGAGAGTTCGAGAAAATTAAGGACGTTAAGGTCAAAGATGAATCGCTCACTTGTAACACATCACTTGAAATTTTCAACATGGAAGTCAGCCGATTAAGCGGGATAGATAATGATTTATTCACATATAAAGTTGAAGTTGCTAACATCCCATGTAACTCTGTAATGGATGATGATTTGGAGGATGAAACTGATGATGATATGGGGTATGATTCGTCTGGTGTTGCATTTATTGAATGGTTAAGATCAAAATTTTCCAACTACAAGACCATGGATCAATATACTATGAAAGCATTATGGATTAGAGGAGATGATGAAGTTAAGCTTACTGATGAGGATTCTTCTGATGATAAAGATGAAATTGCTGAAGTGTTTAGAATCGACACTAATATATTTGACTATGAGACACCTATCTGTTCAGCATTCAACGAATTTAATTATCTTCTCAAGGTAGATCTGGACCTACTTACAAAGGATATTACGGGGTTTAAGACCTATGATGACTACAAAAATGACTGGATCTACGAATGGAATAAGGATGTACCATGGGTTGATGAGAAACCATGGACTGGCACTGGAGTTTGGACAGAGCCAAAACCAGTCAAACATACTTGCGAGCCTTTCAACTATAAAACTGGGTGTTCGGAATGGCCAACGTGTAGCTGGAAAGAAGATGGTTACTGTAATGGAGGAAATTTACCTGGAACTTACATTATTGAAAACCAACTCCATTATCAGGATTACGAGTGGTACGATGCTTTAGATGATTGTGAACTTAAAGAAGAAGCTTTAAGAAACAAAGCTATCATGGATGGAGTTATCAACAATGATGAGTCATGCTGCGAGTTCAAGAGAAAATGGAACATATATACAAACTATGATGATACTTATGAAATTAATCATGAAGATAATGGGAATAAAGAATTATGTGAAATTCATGAGCAACCGGTATGCAACATAAGGAAATATATGATGATTAAATATTCGTTCAATGATGATGAAGAGTATGTTGCTGTAAAGAAACGAATACGATGAGTCTAAATTATACGAGAAGAGATGCGTGCCAAGCTTACCAAGAAATCTTTCGAATTATGGACGAAGGATGGATGGTGACTAGAGCAACATGAAAAAGGAAGCTGAAGAAAATTCTAACTTAAAGACTTTGCTGTAAACAAAAGTGCTTCTTGGGAGACAACCTAGAATGTTATTTAATTTTTGTTATTGAGTTTGTCCTTCCCAGACTCAATAAGACATATCCGCCTATACCATACGCGTATTGAATGTCTAGACCGATTAATCAGTCTTTGATTTTTCATAGCACTTTAAAAACATTACTGTCAGTTCTGCGAATAACGTCGTATTCAACTACTTGGATACGCCGTACCACTCTGACCCGTATATAGGTTTGTTTTTAGTTTATATATTAAATTAATCCGTAATACCAAATAGGAATGCACCTGTTTTTGCGCTATGTGTTAACACAGGACCTCGTGAAGGAAATAACGACAATATTGGTGGAGAATTTACGAATCTGAAATCTATGAAGTGTTGGAGTCCTTGAAACCTCAGACGGTTGTCCAACTCGAATTTGCTCAATAAAGAAATCACCGAGCAAATATCAAGGGATTTCTCATTCTAATTCTTTTTAGAATTCCGTATTAATGTTTTTTTAAATATACAACGAGACTTGTAAAATTCCAGTGGGGGATGGAATGAGAAATTTTACTTGTCCTATTTTTCACACTAAAATGCTTAAATTATGCTCAAATTTAAATTTTTCAAGCATACTTTTGTGAAATTACTTGATACATAACCCGCATACAATAACCCTTGATAGATATTGTAAGTATTTAACCTTTTCGTTTCTAAATGGTTTACCAAATTCCCAAAATAGAGTGTGCGGCGTGATGTGGTCGACTTTAGAACTTGGCTTGGTATATCTATTCGAGACCACAATAATGAGTATTATGGATTTACTTGGAGTAACTTGTTTAAATTGGTAAATCTTAGGATTACAACCAAATCGCCATACATGTTGTTTATTAACCAACTACACCGGTTAGTTAACCTCCTGTTTAAACCCTTCCACTCTCATCTTTAGAGTGATGATCCACTAGAACAACCTGTAGAGCCAATCCTTTAGGAATTTACACCAATTATTTTTTCGTTACACCCTTACACCTTAACCTACCCTGTTAGATTAAGTTTAATTTACAGTTGCTAGTTGCTTAAAGTGTAAAGTTTGTATTTCTCGAGTCTTGTGTCATTTTCTATCTTTGGTGCGGTTGGAAATTTGCACCTTGCAAATGGGAATGGATATTAGTAGTCAAAACTCATGTGATTTTACTATCGTCACAATTATTGGTGAATCCGAAGAACGAAGAAATTATCAAAGGAATTATCCGGAATTATTATGATCGTGAAGATGGTGAAACTACACCGAGAATTGAAGTATAGTTAGCAAAAAAATGGAAAAATACAAAAAGAGAAAGAAATTTGAAGATAATCGTTTCGCAAAGAGCTTTACCAAAGGAATTATATGAAGGATTGATTATTCGTTGATACGTCGACAAAAATCAACGATGTAGAGTATTGTACAAAGTGGAAGATATCGCCACTTGCCTTGTAGAGTATGTAAAGTTTTGGAATGATTGGGGAGTTGACCGTTATAGGAACGCCAACTTAGGTTGTTGTTTTTGATCTATGATCAAGACGTTGTAAATAGTCGTGTCTTTGTCATGATAACGATCGAGAAAATAAGTGTCTAGCAACTTGTACTTTAAGCCTTAATCTATGTGTTTCTTGATTTTTATTTAACAACAATTTACTTCCCTCTCACCTAATGATTAACCTCTGGTTTTATGCGAATGAGGATTCATACGAACATGTATGTCTATCTCGGCGTTCAGGGTGTGTATGCATGTCTTCTACCTTGTTGGTTTACGAATTTTGATGAAAGTTAGAAGGTTCATACCCTATATCATTCTTCATCCTAACCGTTGTTTAAATTCGAATGGGGATGTGATCGAACACTCATGTCTATCCCGGCGTTCCGGGTGTGTATGTGTGCTTCAGCTACCTTGTTGGAGTGGTACTTCTGGTGAAAGATTGTAGAATGATCAAACCGTACGCCTTTCCATACAAAAACCCATATTTACCTTTATAAACTTGTTACCCCTTGTCTTTAGTGGTGGAGATGTGTATCCTTGCCAAGCTTATGATAGAATACTCGTCACGACCGAGCAATTGAGCGAATTAGTTACATGTTACCACATAGATTAGTTGAGTGATTTGAGTGTTTTCATCTTCCTATTTCGTGAGGTGTTTGGTTGTGTACTTGTAATAGATTAAATAAATGCTTTAAACGGAAAATATCCTTAGGGATACATTTTTGTAAACTTCTAAAGGCTACTTGAGGACAAGTAGGATTCAAGTGGGGGGATATTTGATGACATCAAATAACGTCTATTTTATAGCATCATTTATCCCACGATATTAACCCATTTTGTATAGTTATTGCAAAGAATTGTTACTTAATCGTTTATATTTGAGAATTGCAGTAATTATGGAGTAATTGGTGAAACATAGCAAAAGGCGCGCATTCTGGAGCTTAAATGAAGATATTTTGAAGATTACTATTCTGAAGACCAATACGCCGTATCCATCAAGAAGATACGGCGTATCCGTGCCTGCACTCACCAAAAGACCACAGAAGATTAAAGATCAATACGCCGTATCCAGAGGACTCAATACGCCGTATTCAAGATATGGAATCAATATAATATTCTGGAAGATATCAAACGTGGTCCCTACTCCAAGAAATCCCTAATACGCCGTATCCAACCCATTAGATACGCCGTATTGAACCGACTTCCAGACATTATAAATAGAAAACTCAAAAATGAGTTTTAAGTGTGCTAAATCATATTCTCGATACCTAAACCACAAAAGTTGATTTTCAGAGGAGAAAAAGAGCAGAAGAGGTCGAGCAACGTATTCAATTCCATAGGAGACATCGTGTAATTCCATATACTTTAAGTATCGTTCAGTTTTGGTATCATTCACTAACTCGTTTTAGTTACCTGTCTAAATTATTACTCTTGATTTATTATGACGATGAAGGCTAATACCATCAGGTATTAGCCATTATTTTGTAGATCTGAAATGTTTGGTATTTTGTTTATATCAATTTCCTTGATTTATCATCTGTATGGCTTGGTTATGTTTATCAATTATACTTGTTTACGCGCTTTTGTATGCGCCTTATCATTCAAAACTGGATCTAGCTAAGTGACCAAAGCAAATCTAAGAGTCCCCGGGATAGCTCCCATATAGTAAATTTTATTTGTTGTTTATACACCTAGAATAATAGATACATAAATATTGTCCTTCTAAGTCTGTGTCTAGGATACGCTTCAGGCTTAACTAGTTAATTGGATATTGCCAATGGTTTATTGATCGTGTTAACTAGTAGGTGACCTAGATAATTCAACAAATAATGTTCTGATTCCATTGGATAGTTGGACAAGTGGACTACTAGTGTATAGATTGCCATTAAGCGGTAAGTGGGTAAAGTCTCTATGAGCTAGGGTTTAACAAGATCACCATTGCTTTAATCCCTAAGATAGATTATAATCAGCAAATAAGGATGCTTTATGCGGATGCTTTAATTGTGATAGAATTAACGTGTCTAGGTCTTAGGATGATGTAACGCCTAAGTCTTAAGAATGACATGCCACGTCGAGAGAAGAAATCATGGCACTTAATAAACAAACCAACGTTTTAATCTGATTAATAGAGGTTAATACAGTTTTCTTATATAAGGTTCGACTACTCTTTTATCTTTTGATAATTAGCTTGCGTGGGTAACAGTTTCTTGAATTGATTGTAGTCACCAACCAAACTGTGCCAGTCTTTCAGGCTGAAAACCCCCCATTTTCCATTAGAATTAGGATTTAGACTGACATAGGTTTAACATAGGATTAGAATAGAATTAACATAGATTAGATAACTAAGATATTAATTAAATTGATAGATTTAACCTCGCTCTTAGTAATCGACACCTTACTTACCACGAAACTACTACCGATGGGTACACTGCCCGTTAAAGTGTTGTTTTTGGTTGAGTCGGAAAAATATAAATTTAAAACTTGAATCATATAAAAAACAACCATACACTACAACACATCAAGTTTTTGGCGTCGTTGCCAGGGAGTGAAAATTAATCTTGATTTTTATTTTAATATTTTAGTTTTTAACTTTAGATTAGATCTAACCCTTAGGATTAATGTAATTTAGATTAGTATATATTCTTGTATATTCTATAATATTTGTATATTTGTCTTTAATTGTTTGCTTGTATATTTGTGTGTTTAATTGTTTGCGTATTTAATTGTTTTTCTTGCGAAGACATCAAGATTAAGATTTATTTTACAAACAAAGCTTACCCGTGATACCCGATGGCTACCCAGTAAATAACAAACATTTTAATTAAATTTAAAAAACAGTTATGAAAATTATGTCGTGTAAATACTTCCATTTTTGTGGGAAAAAATATTTGGAACGCAACGGCGTAATTTTCGTGTCTTGAATCAATCGTTAACTATCCTAAACCAGTTCCGAACCATTATTTAACAAAAATTACACTTTTGGTCCCTATGGTAATATTTACAACATTAACCCCAATCTATTTTAGACTTGCCATATTTATTTTAAACTTTCAAGTATAAATACTAATGAGTTTAGTTTTTATCTTTTTTTTTTTCAAACTCCTAGCCGCTTCTCTAAACTCCGTCCCTCTCCTCTGTTCACACTCCGTTGCAGTCTCCGAACGGATCCCGGCCACCGGGCGATCTCCACCCCTATCGAAACACCATCCTCGTCACCACGTTATCTCCATCCGCCACCATCTAATAACCACCCCGTCACCCTCACTGCCACCACCAACCGTAACATCCCATCACCACCACGTTCACGCATGCCACGACCAACCAATCTCTCACCATCGTGACCACGTCACACCAGCTTCGCCATAACCACCTCGCAGCCGCAACCACGCTACGATTACTGTTGTCACACCCCGACAATGGCGGAAACTCAGGAATGCAACATAATGATCAATCATAACACAAGATACAAAATAAAGAAAACTACATTGCATAAACTCCAAGTTCTATGAAGACCATCAACCTTGAACAAACTTCAGTGATGTCCCAAATCGCAACTACAATCTACAATCTCTTACAGATTACATTCAATGCTCACACAGGGGACACAGAATCCAAACTTATTCAAACATCCGAAACTAAAAACCAACAACAAGCAAGCAAGACTTCAAACAAAATTCCACTCGGGATACTTCTAAGTCTGCTATCAATCACCCAACCTACTCTTCATTTACTTCACCTAAAAATTTATACGTCGAAAACATCAACAATAATGTTGGTTAGCTCGTAGTTTTACCTTTAAACCCAAAAGCTGTGCCAATATTTCAATTCAACAGTGGACATAAGTGCTATATGACAGTGAATATATGCAAACAATCTTATCACCCGCAATCACAGCTAATCAATAACCATATATGCTCACTACGGCACCTAAAGGGCCTACCACTGAAGCACTAAAATTAGGGCAGGACCACACACAAACCGAGTGTAGGACTACCCATCTGCTTTAATAATCAACATCAAATACTGGGTAAGGCGCGTACGCCATACCGCTCCAAATGAATCTACCTCACATAATATCAACATAGATCAGTACAATAAGACAACATATCTTGTCCCAAAAACAAATCCACATTTTCACCTGCAAGATAAATTCAAAACATGATTCGAAACAAATTTGAGTATCATTTTCCCCAACGGAAAAATCAAAAAAAGTGGGGCTACGAGAACTCCACCACAAGCAAGTCTTTAGCAAACAAATCTCAATCACACAAGCAAATGCAACGACGCCCCACACGAAAAGGACACCTACCGGTTACTGTCCCAATTTAATCATCTTAATTCCAAAAACAATCTTCACAATTTCTTCACTTTATGCATAGAGTTTAGACGTATAACAATTTAACCCAAAATAATTTTAGGGTGTGATGGTTGAAGACTAAACTCCACAATCATATCAATCTTATTCTTCGATAATACATACTAATACTATTTATCATAAATAGATAAATAATATAATAAATATTTATTAATTTATTAAATTATAAAATATATTCTTGACAAGTCCATATCGGTACAGAACCTTAGTCACTTCAAAATAACATTGTATAACGGTTGAAAATGAAACGTTTACACTCAAATAAACACTTTAGAGAAGTTTCGAGAAAAATTATATTTATCGACTATATATAATAAAAAACTTTATCTTAATAAACAAAATAAAATATATAAAAAATATTTGTATTATTATAAAATCAAAATCATGTTTTTTATAAGAAATTTCTAATTAATAAATTTATTATAAACGAATTTCGACCATGACTCTTACGTTTATACAACGATTTTCCAAGGTTTCAAACCTTATTTTCAACATTTTTCACAAATTCGACACTTTTCGACAAAATTCCAAAATCTCAATCGTTAACGCTTACCAACACGTTTTCCCAAAATATCGTTCAATATCACTTCGTAAATACATTTCCACTTTCAAAAGTCCATCAAAATTCTCAAAACTACTACATATCGCTTATTGGGCCTTAAGGCTCAACAAGGGTCCATTAGGACATATATAAGTCTAAAAAAAACTATTAAGTCCAAAATCAATGTCCATTTACATATATAAGTATATACTTATATGTAGAAATAATCCGGACCACAATAAGCCCTCCCATTAAGCCGCGGCTCAAATAGACTTATTGGCCGTGAGTCTATAAACTTCAAAATACGTATATTAAGCTTAAAATAAGCTATTAAGCTACGTATCGCATTTGGTTACTACCATAAGCCTCAAAAATAGTCCACAAACATACGCCATAACACAAAAATAATCAAAATCACTTTCTAGTGATCTTTGGGAAACTATCGTGGCCTATAACCCAAATTAAGTTCAAAAATACATAAAAATAAGCTCGAATAAGCCATACAAGCTACTATTAAAAATAAGCATTTTAGCATCAAATATTATTCAACCATCACGACCAACGACACAAGAACACAAAAACCTCTTATTCCTTTTCTTTTTACACGAACCAAACACCCCATCTTTTCTTTCGTTCGCTTCCAAAAATTCAATTTGACACAACAATCCAACTTGATACAACCTAACATCCTATCTCAAAATAAACCCAAAAGTGACAAACGAAATTTAAATTTGAAGAAACTTACAAGAAAAATCTACCATTTGTTTATTTCGACACGAACCGTCAACCCACACGTTTGTCTAAATGAATAACCAAATAAACAAACACAACACTAGAATTCAACCCCAATATTTAGTGTCTTCATGTTTCTTGAGTCAAACGTCCAAATTAAGAGAGTGTGAGTGAGTTTGCAGGTGCGGACGAACACAAGAGAGCGGGGGAGAGGGATATTTTTTTGGATTTTGAAAATGACTATGTGTAAAATTAAGGATAAGAGGAAAGCATGATATTACAATTTGGACATGGTTAGCTAAAATTAAGCTATTATAATTCTTTATCATTTATTCTTTTATGTTTGAATTATTTTTTGTAATCATGCTTTGTTTTGTTTTTAACTTCGTCTTATTAACAATCAAATGTATTTTGCATAAAATAAGTGTAGAGGAAAATATCCGGTTTATAAGAACCAATACAAACATATAAAATAAATTCTTTAGATTAATTCACGTCAGTTTCGAGTCATATGATTGTAATGATAAATCTTAGGTTTTATGCAGTGTTTTCCACAGGATATAACTAATAAAATTGCGTGCAGAAAAGTTTTCAATAAAATAAAGAAGAAATATTCACAGTGGCTGGAGACAGCATCAGGATTTATCTTGTCGGCGTCACGCCCCGAGCCACGTAAAACCTATGATTATATCATCACTTTCATCTTATCTTTACTGCTTTCATAGAGTCAACCCTAAAGTTTCGTTGTATATGTCATGTGGAATCGTAAAGGAGGGGTGAATACGTTTCCATTATAAACTTAAGACTTTTGTATCAAACAACCAATCAAGTTTATGCTACAACAACTATAATAAATAACATCAAACAAAGCATATCACCATAATACAATATACAACACAAACATAGATGCAATGCAAACATAAACATAAAGCAATAAAGGCAAATATAAATGTAAAGCGATAAGTAAAAGAAAGTGCAAAACGGACATGATGATTTATAGTGGTTCGGCTACGAAGCTCATCTTCGCCCTACTCCACTCCTCAAGTACCCAACTCGAGAGTTACTTTACTAAATCAACAAGCTCCTTTAAGGTGGAGAAAACCACACAACGTCGCTTACACTTTATTCGGTACTAAGCTAAATACTGAGTCCTACTTCGAGGTAGAACCAACCTAACGTCGCTTACACTTTATCCAGTACTAAGCTAAATACCGAGTCCTTCTTCGGGTACAACCAAACCCGTTATGTTTTATGGCCCAGCATAAAAAACCTTGTGTTTTATGGCCTAAACACATAAACCACCTAACATCTAGTTTGTTGTATAATGATTGATATACAAATGTGTATAATGATGATCCAAGACATAATTGTCAATTGGATGTAAAAGCCTAATCTAAAACATCAAGATCACTAAGCATGATGTTGTTGATGAAGATGACAAGTCTCTTGGCTTGTTGTGATAGATCTTCATATATGTAGGTAGTGGTGAATGATGATGGCAAGATCTCTAAGCTTGCTTGTATGGAAGATCATGTAGAATCATGCTTGCAACAAATGAAAGTTAGAAGCATTTTGATCAAGGGTTATTGGGGATTTGATGATATGATTAATTGTGTTTTTACAGTATAAAAACTTGTTTATAATAATCTTAAATGTGTGTAATAATGTGGAAGAAAGGTTGTGAAAAGCTTGGGTGAAAAAGTAAGCAAATGGGTGGTATTTATAGGAAACCCAAAACTTAGCCGTCAAGGTGCTACGGATCCAGGTATGGTGGATTCGTATGCCTATTTAGGTGGATTTGTGATCCGAAGATGTCCAAAAATATAGATAGATTTGATTTTCAAATCTTTTCAAATCTTTTTAAATCTTTTGCTTAGATCCTTAATGTACTTATAAAATCTGATTTGATATTGTTTTAGAAGGAAAATATCTTGTAAGATTTGTTTCCAAAAATGGTTAAACAAGAATAATTAGTTTTGTCTTTATTCCCTAATTATTTTGTCCTATTATCTAATATGGCTAGACATGTTTTGATCTTCCAAGATTGTTTCCTAATATGGAAGATCTTGTCTAGTTAAGTTAGTGATTAATTTTGTCCTATTGTCTAATATGATTAATCACATAGTTTGTTAAATGGGTTGATCATAATGCAACTTAACAAACATATTCATACCTTTTGTTGAAGCATGAGTAGACTTGAGACGTCGAGAGGTGTTGATGAATGTATGCGTTGATGAGTTGTGATCACGCGTAACTTGCTCATTTTACGTTATGTATTACAAGTTACTTGTTTGTCATTATTAAAACCAAAGGACTTGTTTAGTTTAAATATCGTAATATTTGCACCAACAATCTCCCCCTTTTTGATGATGACAAATATGTAAACTTGTAACATAGTAAAATTTAAAAGTTACTCGTTTACACTTCCTTCTCCTCCTTTTGTCGAAACAAAAAGGTGTATGCTCTAATCCGTTGATCCTTCTTCGTTAACACTCTTCCATCCCTCGAAGGGCGTGTCCTTGGAGTTAAACTTTGTTTCTACCCAGAAAGGCGAGCTTGCATCATCTCTAGTGAAGTTATACTTCAATCTTCATCTTCTAAGCAACTTTGAGCTATCTACATTTATGCCCTGGAGCTCCCCCTAGCTCCTTGCACTCCTATGATTATTGACCTTGGTTGCTAATGAATCTATAGATCAAATTTCTTACAAAGACTTAACCTACCTCGAAGGGCGTGTCCTTGGAGTTAAACTTTGTTTCTACCCAGAAAGGCGAGCTTGCATCATCTCTAATGAAGTTATACTTCAATGTTCATCTTTTAAGCAACTTTGAGCTATCTACATTTATGCCCTCGAGCTCCCCCTAGCTCCTTGCACTCCTATGATTATTGATCTTGGTTGCTAATGAATCTATGGATCAAATTTCTTACAAAGACTTAACCTACATCAAGGGTTAGTTTTATGCAACATTATATATATATATATATATATCATGAAGCAATAGAAGAAATATATGATAAATGCGTGTATGCTTCTTCTTGACGAATGCTCCCCCTTATTCGAGGCATCAATCAAAAACCTATAAAAAATGTTAGTGCGAAACTAGATACTCCGTTAGACGAGTATGTGCAACTAAATGTATAAAAGATGCACTCTCTAAGTGCTTTTCGGAAGCTCCCCCTTATTTGGGACACCAAGGAATCGAGTTATGGAAGTGTACTACAAAACAAAGCTAGTAGACAAGCGCACATATACATAATAACGATGATAGTTATGTAAGTAACAAAAAAATATATAAGAATAGTATTTTGATCCTAAGGTTTGAGATAATGTTTAGGAGCAAGTAGCATAACTAATAGACAAGGTGCTATAATTTAAAAATCAATAAATTTCGAATTTTGGCGTCTGCTAGGGATGGATCTACCAAAGCACTGACGGATCCACCATCCTTGGATCCGTCGGTCATAAAGACCCTTAAAAATAGGCAAAACCCAGTTTTGTAGCCATAACCTAAAGCACTTAGCATGTAATGTAGGGATACATTTTAAGTATAATGTTTGTGAGGATTGAAGGTTGTTGAACTAACTATTACTATCAAGAGTAAAGTATAGTTGTTAGGTTTTAGTGTAAGGTTGAAGTGTTTCTTGCGAGGTTTGGGTTGACGTATTGATGGTTCACAAACTATCTATTACTATAAAGAGTAGATTGTAGTTGTAAGGTTTGAGTGTGTGGTAGATGACGTTCTTGTAAGGTAGAACTAAGGGTTAAAGGTTTATGTGAACGGGGTGTACTTGTGTTGTGGAAAAAGAAATGAGTTAGGTGTTCTTGTTTGAGGAGGTATTAGTCCTAATAGTGAAGTCAGGAAAAAAGCCAGGTTACGATCCTTGTTACCAATTTGGTTTGTGTGAGCGGGGTGTATATGTGTTGTGGAACAAGAAATGAGCCTGTAGGATAAAGGTTTGTTTGAATTGGTTTCTAGGAAATAAGAATCACAGTTGTGAGTTCTTAAGAACATTTGATGAACGACTATATGTAAACGAGTGTGTTTTCCCTCCCACTTAATTCGTGCTCATCCGGACATAACGTGTCGAATAATAAAAATAAATAAAGAAGAAAACAAATGATGACGAAACTGATGAGCTTGACAAATCAAGAGGGATGATGGTTAGCATATGACTATCTTCAACCGTGAAGTTACGTAGCTCTTCTCAAGCATTGCTAATGTTCATAGAACAATCACATGATGAGGTATGAGGTTATCTTAAAGGTGGTAGCAGAAATGGTAGAGAGAAGATATTAGCCATCTATGTAGTGGTAGAGGTGTGATTTAGGTTTTCATGTAATTAGTTAGGTATGAAAAATAAGTGATATAATCGTTTATAATTAAGGAGTGAATCCCTAAAGATATGAGACGGTTGATATGGGGAGTGCGGCGCACAATAAAGAGTGGGAACGAGTTACTATATGGGAGTTTTTAGTATTTGACCGTTTACAAAGAGGGACGAAGTATTTCATGAAGAAAAGAATCAAGTAAATAAATAAGATAATGATCAAAGTGATTTAAACTAAAATCCTTAGATTTGTGACGCGAACGCAAGGAAAAGTATTCAAGTGTAAGGAAATATATACCTAGGTGCATATGACATATAGGATTTAAGGATGCAAGTTTATCTAGATAGACATACCTAATGATATAGTGTGGGTGCACAAGGAAAACACATAGATCATATAAGAGTTCACATAAAAGAATGATTACGTTACACACATATATATCATACAAAACATGTTAGCATTTAGCATTTAATAACACGCATCATAAATATAAACTTATAGATATTAAACCGGGATTGCTAACCAAAAACAAAACCGTTTAAATGATTATGCATTCAACAATTAAGCAAGTAATCATTGATTATCAAACTAGCATGAAGATAGTGTAATCAAATTTTAGGAGAACAAGTGAACATTTTGAAATCACAAAAATACGTATGCGATGTGCAAGTAGTCTTGGTCGACTAAGGAGAATCCTAATTACTACTTGTTTAATGAGCAATCCTATGAAATGCAAAGCTCATCAATATAGACTAACATTAGGCATATTTAGAAAGAGCCATTTAATTAAGTTAGAGAATGAATATGAGACTATCACTAGTGGTGCTCAATTCAGGCTAAACACGACCATTTTTTACGAGTTATACCACGAACCCAACTTCCTTCTCAGAAGCAATTCAACTGTTAGGTTAAATTGAATTTTTAGTGCAATAGATTCTCCGGTAGTCATTCTTTTTTTAGAATAAAATAGAATTCCTGCATTTTCCTAATGAAGTGTAGCAAAGATGAAATTTAAATTGTCCAATAGTACTTGGCCTAATATGACTCAACTAATATGTTTTAATTCCGGTTCACATAATCCTAAACATGACATGTACAATCCTAGGGTTAAATAAGAGAGCAAGCAAGATGTCGTGAGTTTAAACAAGATTGAGTCTTCTAGGACTTTAGGAGTATACTTGAGTGTGATAAGGTGGAGTTGCTACATTAAAGCATTCTAAGAATACACCTTTGCATATCTTTTTGAAAGTAATCTTATTAAGGTTATTTACCTCAATAGATATTGTGAATATTCAATTTTAAAAATTATGATGTACTAAAGGTTAGTTACATGTTTGTTAGACCTTAGACAAGTACAAAATGACAAAAGAAATATATTCAAATTTGATAATCACAGACGGATCTACCTAAATTAAAGGCGGATATCCCTTATGGAGGATCTATAGGTCACACTTTTGTCTAAAAATGGACAGAACATGATTTCTTGTTATTTGGGCGATGGTGTTAACTTTTTATTAATGGAAAAAGCTTATATATGTTATACAGGTTCTTGGTTTGAACTTTTAGATTCGACGTCCAAGTTTTGAGCGTAACATGGAAGTTGTCATGAATTTCCCGATAGAATTTCAACGATGTCAATCCTACTAGGAGTGTGTTAGCTTTTAGCATATTTTTGACCACTGCTAATAACACAAGCATTATGAACATTTAGACGTAACAAATCATCGTCAATACAAGTGTGAATTGCAATTCGATGATTATTCTTTTCGTCTTATGATCGATTTCGTAATTTTATGTAATAACTAAAAATAGTTAAACATGTAGACTAGGAAAATATCTATGGTCGTTTTATTGATATTTTCATGAAGACCATCAACCTCGAACAAACTCGAGTGATGTCCCAAATCGCAACTAAATCCACAATCTCTTACACTTATTTAATGCCCTTACAGGGGACCATAATCCAAACTTAAACGCAAATATCCAAATACTAAAGCCCAAATCAAATAAACAAGCAAGACCTCACAAGAAAATCCACTTGAGATATATCTAAGCCTGCTATCACAATCACCAAACTATTCTTCTTTCACAACACCTGAAAATAATACTCAAAAATGTCAACAATAATGTTGGTGAGCTCGTAGGTTTGACCTTAAACCCAAAAGCTGTGCCAATATTTCAACAGTGGACAATAGTGTTATATGACAGTGAATATATATGCAAACAACCTTAGCCTCACAGCTAATCGAATATCATATGTCACTTACGCACCTAAAGGGCATACCAGCTGGAGCACTAAAATTAGGGCAGGACCACACACAGACCTGGGTAGGCGTACCCATCCGTTCCAATATACACAATACTAGGTAGGCGTACCCATCCGATCCAATAATCTCACAAATACTGGGTAGGCATACCCATCCGATCTAAACAATCATCCATCACATAATATTCACATAACAGTCATAAGAACATATCTTATCCCAAAAACAAAACCACATTTCGCACAATTCAATTCAAAACATTTCAAAACACATTTGAGTATCATTTTCCCCTAACGGAAAAACAGTAAAAAGTGGGGCTACGAGAACTCACCTCAAGCAAGTCTTTAGCAACCCATTCTCAATCACACACGTAAATGCAACGACGCTCGCACACGACCTAGTCCAGTTAATGTCCCATTTTAATCATCCAATTCCAAAATAATCTTCACATTTGATGCATAGAGTTTTAGATGCGTTGTATAATTACCCGAAATAGTTTAGTGGTGTGATGGTTGACGACATGGTTCCACAATCATATCAATCTTATTCTCCGATAATACATACTTATACTATTTAGAGAAAATAGATAAGTAATATAAATAAATATTTATAATTAATAATTATAAATATATCTTGACAAGCCCATTCGGTACCCCCGAATGCCATAAAATAATCATGATGTGATTGAAAATGAAACGTTTAATCATAATAAACACCTCTGAGGAGTTTCAAGAAAAATTATATTTTTTGTCTTTTAGTGAATATATTAAATAAATAGAATAATTAAATATTGTTTTATTATTTAAAATCAAAAATCGTGTTTTTAGGAAAATTCTTAAGTATAAACTTTTTACGAAATTTTGACATGACCCATACGCTTATACACAATTTTTAAAGGTTTCAAACCTTATTTTCAACACTTTTCATAAATTCGACACTTTTTGACAAAATTCTAAAATCTAAATCTTTAACGCTTACCAATACGTTTTTACCAAAATATCGTTCAATATAACTTTGTAAATACATTTCCACTTTCAAAAGTCTGTCCAAATTCTCATGACTACTATATATCGCTTATTGGGCCTTAAGGCCCAACAATGGTCCATTAGGACATTTATAAGTCCAAAATATAATCCAAGTCCAAAACTAATGTCCATTTACATATATAAGCATATACTCATAAGTAGAAAATAAATCAGACCACAATAAGCCCTCCCATTAAGCCATAGCTTAAATAGCCTTATTGGGCCGTGAGTCCAATAACTCAAAATACGTATATTAAGCTTGAAAATAAGCTAATAAGCTACGTATCGCATTCGGTTACTACCAAAAGCCTAAAAATAGTCCACAAACATACGCCATAAGATAAAAATAATCAAAATCACTTCCCTGGTGATTTTAAAATGGGTCGTGGCATATAAGTCCAAAATAAGGGGTGTTTGGTTCGTTTATGATGAAAAAGGAAAAAGAGGGCTTTTGTAGTTTTGATGTTGTGGTCGTGATGGTTGATATTTTATTCGTTTTGTTTCCAAAAATCAATTTTTACAATGATCAACTTGTACAACTAACATCTATGCATCAAAACAAACCCAAAAGGACAAACAAAATTTAAATTTGAAAACTTACAAGAAAATCTTCAAATTTGTAGATTTTGACACGAACCGGACAACCCAAACGTTGTTTAAATGAATACCCAAACACTCGTATCAACCCAGAATATCACGTTCTCGATCAAAGCCGGAATTTTTATGGTGGTTTTGGTGGTTTAGGGGCGGACGACCAAAGACACACACACTTGATTGTATGTTTTATTTTTTTGAAATGAAAATGGAATTATGAGGAAATGAGGAGTGATAAACATATAAATGTACCTTTCCTAGACAACTTAGCTAAAATTAAGCCATTTTGTTCCCCTTCTTTGACTTCTTGACTGGCCATGGATCCAAAGTGGTCTCGGGCCTTTCTTTTCATGTTGAAATCACTTAAATACTTGTAAAACTCAACCGTAAAATTTACCCCAAAGTTAATTAGTATTTTTATTCACTTTAAAAATACTTTTCCATTAACCTAGAGTATTCACATGGCATATTTTCACTTTAAACCCTTTCAAAACTCATTTGGACATTAACGGACGTGCCAGACTCGTTTTTTGGCATTTCTTAACATTCACGGGTCGAACCACCCAAAATACAAATAACACAATAATACCTTCTAAAAGGGATTATTAATCACAATAAACCATAAATCACCATAATTCTCATAAATTCACCACCGTCAACACGGTACAAAATTTGAATAAACTGGCAAAGTCAAATAGTCAAAGGACTATAATTGAAATATTTAGAACACAAAAAGGGCAAAGGTTACATTCTACCCCCCCCCCCCCCTTAAAAGAATTTCGACCTTGAAATTCAGCCACTAATATCACTAAACAAATGCGGGTACTTCAATTTCATCTGATCTTCACGTTCCCACGTGAATTCAGGGCCACGTTTCGAATTCCACGAACCTTGACGATGGCAATCCTACTACGCTTCAACTTCTTAAACTCTCTTTCCAAAATTTCCACAGGTTCTTCCACAAAATTTAACTTAGCATCAACTCGAATTTCATCTAAAAGCACTTACGGTGTTGGATCAGCCAAACACTTCTTAAGGTTCGACACGTGGAACGTGTCATGAACACCATTCAATTCCTCAGGCAAATCTAACTGATAAGGCCACAGGACTTACTTTCTTAACAATCTCAAACGGTCCAACAAACCTAGGTGCTAACTTCCCTTTCTTACCAAAGCGTACCAACCTTTCTAATGCGACACCTTGAGGCAAGACGTAGTTCACCTACACTAAATCTAGAGGCTTCCTCCTCTTATCAGCATAACTTTTCTGACGATCACGCGCAGCCTTAAGTCTATCCTTAATCTGCGAGATCTTCTCAGTAGTCTCTTGCACTAACTCAGGTCCTATCAACTGACCTTCTCCAACCTCAGCCCACATAATTGGCGAACGACACTTTCTATACAATGCCTCAAACGACGCACATCTCACACTAGAATGATAACTATTGTTATACGAAAACTCAACCAAAGGAAGATGAACATCCCAACTTCCTCCGAAGTCTAGGACACACGCTCTAAGCATGTCTTCCAAAGTCTGAATAGTACGCTCACTCTGACCATCGGTCTGAGGGTGATAAGCCGTACTCATATCTAAGCGAGTTCCTAATGCCTCTTGCATTGACTGCCAAAACCTTGATGTGAAACGACTATCACGATCCGATATAATCGAGATCGGCACACCATGTCTAGCAACTATCTCATTCAAATACAATCTAGCCAACCTTTCCATCTTATAATCCTCACGCATAGGTAGAAAATGAGCAGACTTAGTCAACCGGTCCACAATGACCCAGATTGTGTCATGCCCACTACTAGTCCTAGGCAACTTAGTCACAAAATCCATAGCTATCCCTTCCCATTTCCATATGGGAATCTCAGGTTGCTGGAGCAGGCCAGATGGCCTTTGATGCTCAGCCTTAACCTTCAAACAAGTCAAACACCTACTAACATACTCAGCTATATCCTTTTTCATTCCAGGCCACCAATACCTATCTCTCAAATCATAATACATCTTATCAGCTCCTGGGTGTACAGAGTACTTTGACTTATGGGCTTCGTCCATTATCAGGGTTCTCACATCACCCTTCAAAGGCACCCATATTCGATCCAGGTAATACAACGCTCCATCATTCCTAAGTTCAATCATCTCATCCAAACCTTTCTGCAATCCAGCAGATTCATCCACAGCCTCCTTCTGAGCCGTCAGTATCCTATCCTTGATACTTGACTGAAGGATCATATTCATAGCTCTAACTCTCTTAGGCTTTACTCTTTCTTTCCTACTTAGGGCATCAGCCACCACATTCGCCTTACCAGGATGGTAGCGAATTTCACAGTCATAATCACTAAACAACTCTATCCAGCGACGCTGTCGCATATTCAACTCTTTCTGACTAAAGATATGCTGAAGACTCTTATGATCCGTATAGATGACACTCTTTGTCCCATACAGATAATGTCTCCAGATCTTAAGTGCAAACACAACCGCACCCAACTCTAAATCATGGGTAGTATAATTATTCTCATGAATTTTCAACTGCCTAGACGCATAGGCTATCACTTTACCTCTCTGCATTAACACACAACCTAGTCCTATCCCGGACGCATCACAATATACTACAAAATCTTCCGATCCATCAGGGAGAGCTAGAACAGGCGCATTACACAACTTATCCTTTAAGGTCTGAAATGCATATTCCTGTTCCTCACCCTAATTAAAAGTCTTACTTTTCTGAGTCAAGATAGTAAGAGACTTAGCTATCTTAGAAAAGTTCTCAATGAACCTACGGTAATACCCAGCCAATCCTAAGAACGAACGAACCTCAGTCGGAGTTCTAGGGGCTTTCCAATTCTTAACAGCTTCAATCTTACTAGGGTCCACATGAATCCCATTACCATTTATCACATGCCCAAGAAACTGCACTTCTCTTAGCCAGAATTCACACTTAGAAAACTTAGCATACAGTTTCTCCTTTTTGAGCAGTTCCAAGACTAACCTTAAGTGTTCTACATGCTCCTCTTGAGTCTTAGAGTAGATTAAGATGTCGTCTATGAACACTATCACAAACTTATCAAGATATGGCCTACAAACTCTATTCTTCAAGTCCATAAATATTGTTGGTGCATTAGTCAGACTAAAGGGCATTACAGTGAACTTAAAATGTCCATAACGAGTTCTAAACGCAGTCTTTGGAATGTCATCCTCATGCACTCTTAGTTGATGGTATCCAGACCTAAGATTTATATTAGAGAAAAATAGCGACCCTTGCAGTTGGTCAAATAGATCATCAATCCTAGGTAGCGGATAACTATTCTTAACAGTTAACTTATTCAATTCTCTATAGTCCATACACATCCTAAAGGAACCATCCTTCTTCTTAAAGAACAATACCAGCCCTCTAGCGGTTAACTCAATCCAAAACTCAATTTCCTGAATAGGCGGTAATCCAGATAGATCATCCGGAAATACCTCAGGAAAATCTCTAACCACAACAATCTCTTTTTATTTCTTATCACTATCCTTAGCGATCATCAACAATCTTGCTTTCTCATCCGGTCTCTCTCCTACTACTCTAAGCACCTTGCCATCCGGTAGTGGTATCCTCACTACCTTCTCATGGCAAATTATTTTAGCTTTAAAATTAGACAACCAGTCCATACCTATAATCATATCAAAACTCCCATGTCCAAAAGGTATTAAGTCGATGTCAAAGATATGACCCTTGATTTCTAGTTTGCAACCCTTAATAACCTTATCAATCTCTACTAGCTGCCCACTGTCTATTTCAATCTCATATTTGAAACCTAAGTCGTTGGTCTCTAAGCCTAACAGAGGTATGAAGGTAGTTGAAACAAAACTATAGTCAGCACCAGAGTCAAATAAGGTAGTGGCAAAGTGCTTGTTCAAAGTAAACGTACCCGTCACAATGTTCCCTTGGTTTCCACGACCCTGACCCTCGTTATTAGCAACAACTTGGTTTAGACGGTTTCTTCCTGGTCCTTGTACCCTATTCCTTCGAGGACAAGCTAGCTTAACATGGTCGGTACTACCACGCTCATAACATGCCCTAACAGGTGGGTTTCTAGCATTGACAGGATTCACATTCCTTGGCATACTTCTACAATCCTTTGCCAAATGACCCAGGCGGTTATAGTTGTAGCATGTACGACAAGGTCCACCGGGTACATGGTAGGAGTTATAGGTGGTACACTTGGGCCAAGTACCCGTATTCTCTCTTCATACATGGTTCACAGTAGTAGCAAAAGCATTCACAGTCCTGGTCACCGGGTTCACATTCCTAGGCATAACTCTACAATCCTTAGCAAAATGACCTGGGCAGTTACAGTTGAAGCATGTGCGACAAAGCCCTTCGAGTACATGGTAGGAGTTGTAGATGGTACGCTTGGGCCAAGCACTTGTATTCTCTCTTCCTACAGAATTTGCGGTCGTAGCAAAAGTATTCCCAGTCCGAGTCCTCTTATTATCATCCTTACCATTCTTATCCTTACTCTAGGTTCCCCTACATTTCCTCTTTTCTCACTGTTATAGGTCTGAATTTAGATAAATAAGCAATAGAGTGTATGTTTAGGTGTAGTGTGTGTGTTTATTCTAAAGAGAGAAAGATGGAAAGTAGAGAGAGAAAGAGGGAGGAGGAGGATTAGAGAAAAGATAAGAATAGGATTAGAAGACACTTAGGAGACACACCTCACAAATAAGTTGGAGGTAGGGTATTTATACCCAATTACAAGGAAGAGCAAGGAGCTCTTGTTTCTTAGCTTTTAGCTATTTGTCGGGTCTCGTGACTTTATTTAAGTCACGAGCCTATCACCTAACCTATTACACAATATTATTTCTTTATTTTATTTACAAGAAATTTCTCGCATAAGAATTGTCACTTTTAGTCATTCCTAACAATCATCCCCCAAGGGATGATCATTGAGATCTCTCTTTGATTGCATTAATGATCATCATTTTCTTATTCGTAACAATCTCCCCCTAAAGGATGATCATTGAGATCTCTCTTGTGACTTTGATCTTTGAACTTTAATGCTTGTTTGTCTTAAGTCTTATTGTGTATAGGTGATCTTGTGTTCCAATCATGCTCTAGAGATCTTTACCTTGATCTTTCCAATTCCTTGTTGACTTTTTGCCTCTGAGATCTTTTTCATATTCATCATTCTTTACACGTGAATCTATCTTGATATGTCTTTAAAGCTCAAAACCAACATACTCATACTTTCTTGACAACTTACAATCTTCCTCATGTAGAACTTTTATCTTGATCAACAACTTGATGATTTGAGGAAGTTCTTTGATTTATCAGAGTTGCAGAAGTGTATCTTTGAACTTTGAGTATGAGATATGAAGGAATGAATATGACGTGTTCTTGCTTCTAAAAGGTAGAGATGTTGTTGATGTTGTTGTACATAAATGTATCTTCCCTAAAGATTGCTTCCCCCCAAACGAACAACCATTCGTATGCACATACTTTACACAAACAACTCATAGAAGAAAGAAACTATAACCTCCAAGTCAATTAAGTCCCAGATGTTTATATATCACCAAAGTCAATTAAGTCCTAGATGATACACATTTCTTCCACCCATTGATGTACTATGTTTTTGTATACAGCCAAAGTCAATTAAGTACCGGATGTACACATTTCTTCCCCCTAATTGTTGCGCTCTAACAAAATATTCAGCTAGAATACTTCTCTTCCCCCTGATTATATTTGATGACCATTAAACATAATCATAATCTTGTTACGCCTAAATATTCGATAGTGAAGTCATGTGTGGAGTGCGGTCTAAGCTTGAGAGTCAACTACTAACTTTAATTCCAACAATCTCCCCTCATTAATATTGTGACATCATAAGTAACCTTGGTATTCTAACACTTCACTTGAATGAATCAAGGAAAATGTTGATTAGTTTTTTTTAAAAAAACAAAATTCTTGAAAAACACTGATAAACTACTAGAATCACTTAGATTACTAGTAACACTAATTTAATCATTAACAATCATTTTCAAATTAGTGACCTACGTTCGCGTTTGCTTGATTTACACATGGTAGGATTTTCCATTTATCATTGTTGAATACTTTACGAAAGTAATCACATTGAATGTTCCGCGCAATGTCACAAAGACATGCAATGTCACTATAACATATAAGCAACTCTTGTACCTTTTGTATCATTGATGTTTAAAATTAAATGTACTTTTGTGTCCTATGGGAGAGTTTGATGATATGATCTCATTGGCTCTAACTCAATAAGTGCTTTTTTGGTTTTAGGGTGATCGAGGCGGACCAGACTGCCACCTTTTCAAAATCAACAATCTCGAGTGAGAATGACAATTAGCTTATTCGTTTAATCTCCGTGACAATGGAAACAAGAATTTCTTTTGAGAGAATATCTTGAGTGGCTGGGAAGAGGTTGTGCAATGCATCACTGGGTCCATGATGATCTTTCTTCAATACCGAATATCATCTTTTATGATATTGATAGATTATGTTAATGACCCGGATTCCTCCTGCCTAATAATTGTGGAGAGGCTTCTTTTCTTTTTCACCCATTACACATCATTTCTTTTTCATTCTTCAACCCCTTCAATGTCCACCAAGACGTCATTACTATCATCATGTTGTGATTGTTCCGATGATAGCTCATGCCTTAGTTGACATTATTCCCATACACATTTAACCTCCATCATACTAAGTACTTATATTCGTTTTATGGAATGTCCCCTGGGTAGATTTCCTCCGGTTTTGATTGCTTGTCATGGGATAATACCTAACATTACCACCTTATTTCTTCTTTGATCATCGTGAGGTAGTAGGTTGATGGGTATTTAAGATCGAAACCATAAAACCATTTGAAAATCAATCAAACTGTTTGATATAAATCAAAACATTTAACACTTTGAAAGTTTTATTTTTAGAAATACTCCCCCTACACATGTGCATTGATATTCTAAATTATTTTATTCAGAATTATTTTGCATACATGAGGAAAGAGTGATTTGCACTTTGAGTCTTTTAGAATCACTTTGTTACTTCACAACACTTAAGCATTTCATCTTTCTTGATCACATTTTAATCCAATTTTTCTCGCCCCTCAAAAATAGCATACCATATGATATTTTGATATACAATGGATTAAAAAGCTATTGAGATTTTGAAAACACATGGGAGAAAAACGGAATAGCATGATATGACTTGGAAACTCTCTGAATGTTCTAAACAATTTGAAAAACTAGTTTGTACAAAGTATTCGATTATCTAAAGCGAATGGTCATAGATTGCTCAACTTCCTACATCTGTTAAATTCAAGAAACGGTCGTAACCGACACAATCTTCACCATTTGCACGCTTATCGATATAAACACACTTGACAACAACTATTTTTATATCGATTATTATTCATTTGTTTAAAAAACATTTTCCTTTATACTCCCCCTCAATAATAAAACACTTCATTTTGTATGCCACCGCAATTATATTGAGGGATGGAGTTAAGATGCCTTGGTATATCATTGAAGAACCACTTTTGAATCCACTGAATGTTTTGGATACATAAATTTTGACTTTTATGAGATTATCCAACCGACAACATTAAAGGCATTTGATTTTTAAAACACTCCCCCCTAAAAATTGATCCATTTAAAAAAATGATTCGAATTTTGAAAGTATCAAGAGAAGGGAGTGTTGAACACACAATTTTTGAAAGATTTTGAAAAATCTTTTTGATAAAATCTTGAAAAATTATGTTCAACATTTTCAAAAACATTTACTTGAGCTAAATTCAAGTTCGAGAAGGTGAAAGCTTCTCGTTTTAGGATAAATGCACAAAAAAATGTACACATTCCATTATATGAAGACGAGTCCTAAGCTGCATACTTAGAAGTCGTATGTCCCGAGCACACTTTTTGAAAAGATGTTGATAAAAAATTGCTCGGGACAAAGAAGATTTCTCTTTTTTTGAAGATAAAGTGCACTGAAACGTACACTTTTCTTTATTTGAAAATCGAGTTGTTATCTGAAATTTAATAACAATCCATTGACTTGAGCTACAAAACTTTGAATATTTTGTTTGAATAGCTCAAGACCGAAAAGATTTCTCTTTTCGTTGTTAAGGATAAATGCACTGAAACGTACATTTTCCTTTTACTTAAAGCACGGGATGCAATCTGTCATTTGAATACAAACCAATGACTTGAGCTACAAAACTTTGAATGTTTTGTTTGAATAGCTCAAGACCGAAAAGATTTCTCTTTTCGTTGTTAAGGATAAATGCACTGAAACGTACATTTTCCTTTATTTATAGCACGGGTTGCAATCCAGACATTTGAATACAAACCAAGTGACTTTGAGCTAACAAACTTTGAATTTTTATTTGATTAGCTCAAGATCCGAAAAGATTTCTTCTCTTTTACGTTGTTAATGGATAAATGCACTGAAGACTACATTTTCCTTTTATTTAAAGCACGGGTTTTGCAATCTAGACATTGATTAATAACAAGCCATTTACATTTAAATTTTAGAACAAAAACCTTTGGAACCCATTTTAAGCACGGTGCTAACTGGGTTTTGCCCAAGTTTGAAAACCATTTTTAAAGTTGTGTCAAATCTCGATGTAAAAATGTTTGAGTATCCACGAGAGATTGAAACCTGTTGTTTCATTTGAAAAAAACTCTCGTGGAATCAACGGAGATTTAAAATCCTTTTTGATTTTCCATTTATTATTGAAACTCAGTGTTTCATGTGGAGTTTTAAATCTTGTTGGTGAAGAAAATTTCCATTTATTGTTACCATTTGATGTATCATTCTGAAAATTCATTTTTGAAGCGTTTGAAAATCTTCCATTGTTTTTGTTTTTCAAAGCCAAGTCATTCTTGTTTTGCATTGAAAGCATTTCTAATTTGGAATATTTGAAAGTTTTCAAATGACTTTGCTTTGGTCTCCACACTTGTTTTACCGGTGTAAAACGAGAGTGTGGAGTAACAAAAACTTGATTCTTTCCTTTTAAAGTACTTGTCTTAAAACTCTTTTGAGAAGTAGATGCTTCAAAAGTTTGAGATTCTTAATTCGTCTCCACACCTTGTTTTTTACCGGATGTAAAAAACAAGAGTGTGATGTTTTCAAAAGATTAGATTCTTTGCATTGAGCCTCTGTCTTAAAAAACCCTTTTGAGGAAAAAATGTTTCAAAACTTTGAGATTTCTTAGAAAACTTCCTATCTTTTTGTAAAGAATATGTTATAAACTGAGAAACCCTTCTTGAAAATGGTTTTGAGGATTCACCCGTGTGAACCTTTTCCCGAAACACTTCTTTTGGTTTTGAAGATTTTGAAAACAATGATGTTCCATTTTTTTTTGAATACGAGAAACCAACTTACTTTAAATTGCATTATACGAAGTTCATCAAACTCATGATATTTATTTTATTACAAAGAACTAATAAATATGTGATGCCAATTTGATTCCGAAAAAACGCAATTAGATGTTCAAAAGAAGATCTCTTTACATTGTTAAGTAAACAGTGGTTTTGCCCAAACTTAAAGAATTATCAACTTTGTTTCCACACTCTTCCCTTTGTCAGAATTTTCACTGTTGAGTATCTTAGAGAATGATTAAATTCTTTCAAATAAATCATATTTATCGGCTTATAGAATCGTCAACCTTACGAGCCAATTGTCGTTCAAGAACAACATTCGTTTTTTTATTTTCCAAGTTTTTCAAAATATGCCAGCAAATTTTGCTGTTTTGGTTCGACAATTCATGCCTTGACATCATCAAAATCTTTTGTTTTGTTGATTATAACCTTTTCAAGCTCGACAAACTTTGTTTGAAACTTACCTTTTGCATTAACACAAATATTCCTACTCCCGATTCCTTTTTAAGTTCAGAAATAACAACAATGCAACTTTGATCTTGAACAGGAATCAAATTGATTCTTTTGAAAAATTTCAATCTTTCCCAAAATGTTATTGAACTTTGTGTCTGCAAATTCAAACAATTGAGACTTTAGATTTTCTGCCTCGTTTTATGTTACATTTGAAGTTTTTGTTTGAAACCCGCGCCTTTGTTTGATTGAATCAGAACAGCTTTGGTAAGATCAACTACAAGTGTTTCATTCTCCTTAATTAAAGTGACGCCACTTGTAAGGTTTCAACTTAATAATTTTTAGTTTCAATCTCATCAAAATTTGACCATGGTGGTATATCATATATCATCTACTCGGGTGTCCGATTCTTGACTTTGCTAGTTTTCTAAGAGAGAAACACATGAGTGTTTTCTAAGAGAGAAAACAAGTGTGTTTAAATGGAAAATAATAAATGACTAGATTCCTCTTCCAAAGTTGGAAGAGGATTATATATATATGGTTTTTCTTACAATAGTATCGTGTACTAATACCTATCGTTTTAATTTACCAAAAGTCCATACTGTAAACTATTAACATACGAGCTATTAATAAACAGTTAAATACACTGGGTGCCGATTCTTTTTTCTAACAACTAACAATCTCCCCCCTGTGGAGGTCACCCCTAAAATTACTAAACTTAATCACTCAGTCTTTGCTGTAGAGATATGATTCTCTTTTAATGTCCCTTGTACGTTGGTGGCAGAAGATCTTTTGATTTATCATTGACTGTCTTTGACTATGTGATCTTGAGCTTTCTTGAGATCCATCGCCAAACATAATCTTACATCCTCTTGGTAATTTATCGCCATTTTGTAACAACTTTGTGAAGAAATTATGTATAATCAAAGTTTGCGGAAGCTTTGACACCTTTATGAGATCTTTCTTAACTTCATAACAAGTGTAGGTCATGTCTTAGCATTTGGTGATTGACTTGACATTTCTGTTACTGGTAACTCCATTTCCATCTCCATCTTTAAATGATTTTGTAATGAAACAGTTAGCAAAAAGAAGAAAATTGATTTTGAAACTTCAGTCTTAGATGTTAGATATGAAAATATTTTTATACACTTTGTTATTTTTGATTGTTTGTCAAATGTTCAATAACCGTCAATTCATTCCCTGGAACAAGTTTGATTCACGTAGAATCGCACCATCGTTGCTTTCCAGTTGACACAAGTTTGATTCTTGTAGAATCGCACAAGTCACCTACCAAGAGCTTGTTTGATGTAGGCTCTAGCAGGATTTCCATCTTCATTGTGAAAATCTTCGTTTCACTCTGATGTTCTGGCAATATCACAAGGATAATGGCGTAGGACCTCTTAGATTGAGCTTGTTTCCACAGTGTGTGAAAACAAGAGAATTGGATATGTGTCCTAAAACGATATTAATTGACGATCTCCTACTACTAGACTCAATAGTGCGTTAGGTTTCTAGTATTCGTAGCTGAGCTGACTGCCACATTTTCAATATCAACTAACTTCGGAGTGAGAAAGTCAATAGATAATGTGTTTAGTCTCCGTGAGAAATGAAACAGAAATATTTTAAGAGATTCGTGAGTGGCTAGGGAGGGTTTGGCATTTCATCGACTGGGTCCATGATGTCAATCTTCAATGTCAAGCAATCATCTTAGTGATTCTGTCACAATACTATTGACTATAACGTTTCTAGTCTGCCTTAATTTTATGGATGCTTTCTTCCTTTACAAACCCTTTATCCTTAACAATTCTTTTTAATTCTTCAACCCCTTCAATGCTTACCGAGACTTCCCTGACTTAAGAACCTTGTTGGTTTATTACAGTACTAGCTCCACTCATCGCACTTTTCCTTATACTCACTTTTACTGCTTTTTATGTCATAACCTAAGTACTTCTACACAAACTAGAGATTGTCCCTGAGTAGATCCCTTCGATTTTGGCTGTATCATTGGAATTGTACCTAACCTTACGCAACCTTATAACTCCAATCAAAGTAAAATTCATGGTCGGTCTTTTGTACAGGTCTCCTTTCCATATAAAACCAATTGAAAATTCAATAAAGTACTTAATATATATATCAAAGCGTTTAGTACCTCGATCGTTTATTTCTTCAGAAACGCTCCCCCTCAAAAATGTGCTTCGGTATTCGCAAGTTGTTTAGTCACTTTTTGGCGGAGTATATACATGAGTCCTAATAATCAAGATTTATTATATACACCATTTTAATCACATTTACTCCCTTATCAAATATTTTAAAAAACCCGTTGACATTTTGGATATCTATTAATTAAATATTGTTAAAAAAACTTGGGAGAAAAGTGTGGCCATAATTCCCAAGTCGTGTAAGAAACATATAACTGCTCCCCCTCAATCGTTGAGGGATATAAATTATTCCTACACTTAATCATCAAAAGATTCACTACTTACTAATGTACAAGATATATTATTCACAATAAGAAAGTATTGACCTTTTTATTGTAACGACGATGTCGTCACGTTGTTCTGTTGATCAGCCTGTAGTCAATATCTCTTATTCTTCCTCCAACAAAGCTTTTCCAGCCTTACGAAAGATCCTCCCGATACTTAGTGTCTTTTCTAACTTTGTGATGAAAGTGCTTTGCTCCTCCTCTTGTCATCCTCTGACCATTTCCTAGTCTCCATGCCCTTATTGTACTCGAACAGATGAAAGTCTTTAACCATGTGATCCAACTTTTCCATGACTCTTGTCAACGTCCCATCACTAAACTTGTGTATCTCATTCAGCCTCATCAACTTTCTCTGATCATTTCTGTCTCTGTAGATAACGGCTCTTGGCTTAGGGACAATCGTATAATCTTCTTTGAAGGAATAGTCAGTTGCATCCCAATTAGGACGTTCGAGGTTGAGCTTTGTTTGATAGCTCTCAATTCCGAGCTGCAAGTCTCCCACACGATTCCTGATGACCAGGTTTCTGATCCACATGTTGACTGCTGTGTGTAGGTGGATCTTGTCTGATTTAGACAGATGGTTGAGTTTGTCTTGAATATTGAGTAGATACAGATCTCAACTCAGTTGGATGAAGGTTTTTAAAATCCTTTTCGAGAACTTGTAACTCATTGTAGACAGCTCGGCGAAGAATTATTCTCTCAGGAGATTTATTCAAATTTTTCGAAAAGTCTTGACTAACCGGATGGACAACACTGAGAATTCGGCATCTGGGATCTGACTGCTTCACGATCTGAGGGCTCATATGTTTTTGATGTACAATTCTTTCTACTTGAACCACCAGTGTTAGATACCATACAGCTGCACAGATGTCCTAATCGCGTTCACTTCACCCACCAAGACGGAACTAATTCTTCTATCCAAAGTCTATGTAACGAGCGGCTTTGATCTTGGATATGGATAAGGCAGATTTTCGTTCTTTGTCCCCTGTCAGAAGAATTCCACGCAGAATTAGATGACCTCAGGAATAATTAAATCAAACCAATGCGTCGACAGCTTATTGGCATTCATCCCATCTAAAAATTAAAGAAAGACTTTTCTTTTGAAAGCTTTAACAAGGTTGAAAGCTGGACCTTCCAAAAGAGCTTTGCAGAGCTTCTTCTTTCCCGATTCGTACTGCAGAACCATTGGTTGAAAGGAACCTATATCATACGTCTTCTTTGAAGCTTGTTCTTCGCGGGAACTTGATACGTTTGTGGCGAATGCTTGCCCAGTTGTTCTCTGGTTCAGTGAAATCATTTCGGGGAATGGTCCATTATGTTCAGCGTAGCTGGTCTTTCATCTTCTGGAACGTTTAAACATGAGCATCCGTTTACCTTGGAAATCTGACGATTTATCAGTGTCTTCAGATCTGAGACAATGCCCATCATCCTTGTTGTTTGAACACGTCATCAGAGAATGTACGGAGTGGTCCAGATTCGGGATTTCATATTTGATGCATCGAAGAGTGAATAACAACATCTCTTGTGTCCCCATGTATTGCCAGCCAGTTGAGTAAGTGTTGGAAATTTGTTTGGACGCAGATTGCATCAGAATCTCTAGTGGTTTCTTCGAACATTTTGCTCATCATCTTTAGGAGGAGTTGAGCTGACCTAAGAAGCACCTGAATCTGTGTCTTCTCCTTTAGTTGACTTACCCCTGGTATTGATCCACGAAGGGCCTTCATCATCATCATCATCATCACCTTCATCATCATCACTTATCATGCTTTTTCTTTGTGGTCTTTAACCCTGTCTTATAACACTCTTATACCATGTCATCTTCCATCTTCTATTAAACGCTTCCTAAGAGCATGGTATAGATAAGTTGCTGGATTTCTGTTAGCAGTCCTTTTCTTAAGCATGTGCTTTTTGAAGAAGCAATCTTTAGTTCAAATTCTTCAAGTGGAAACATTATCATGTTGACCTGATGGTATACGTACTCATTTTTCTTCTCAACCTTGTTCAATTTTGTTTTTTTATTCTGATAATCTTCTCTTTTGGACTCTTTTTAGTTTCTTGATTCTTGATAGACTCTGGGCCAGTGCATGCACAAGTAATACTTAAATTAAATCTCTACAGTTGTCGTTCAAGAATCCTAAAGAGAGCATCACAATTTTGTTCCTAGATAGTTTCAGTACGAACTGTAGGACTTGGATTTTAAATAGAAGCCAAAACAGTAGAGAGTGATCATCTTCTTTACTTCAGACATATCTTGCTACAATTTTTTGCACTCTTACTGAAGGCGATGAATGTAGTGATCTCGGGAGAGTTTGTTGTGACGGTTTGAATGACTTTGATCAGTATGGTGAATCAGACTCATTTACAAACTTTTTAGATTCTCCTGAATCATCTTTCGGTAGTTTGTCATAAATAAATTGATCCCAAGTTATATGCCTTCTAGATTTTCATGGCGACATAGACCAGAATGACTTTCAGGATTATCTTCGATACACGTTCGTCAGTTAAGAGTTTCAGGTTTTCATGAACCTATAGGTAGGCTGTAGCGAGAATTCTCATCCCATGATGCTCAGGTTTGGTCCAGTAAGAGACACCAATGTACTTTTCCAGAGTCTGATCCAGTCTGGTCTTCTTGCATGGGCTCAGGGTCTGGTCCAGCCAGAGCCTCATGTGCTTTTCCAGGGTCTGATCCAGCCTGGTCTTCTATACGAACAGATATCCCTACTCCTGATGTCACTGTGGACGAAGCTACTTCACCTTGTTCTTTGTCACCTTTAGGAGCAGCGGCTTCTGTTTCACTTTCTGTTCGTTCTGAATCATTTGATGAAGATATCATGGACACTTTCTGGATGTATCATCTTCAGGTTGAGAAGAGGGTCCAGTTGTCGAATCTGAGGTGCTTGATCAAAGCCTAACAAGGATAAACTGATCCGTAGTACTTTTCTTCTTTGACAGATCGATCAGGGAATGAGCTACTTGTTCTTCGGTTACAATAGCCTTACCCTTGCCCACTACTTCAGGTAGTTTGGGAGTTGTTTCAGATACTGGATCCCTGATCGCTACTCCTCCAACAGGTGCCTGACCTTGTGGCAGAAAGGAAGGATCCAAGCTAACTTTAATTGCTCGTTCTATGTCAGCATCAGCACCTTCACCTTCTCCCTTTTCTTGATGCGCATCCAAACTCATCTTCTTGGCCAGTTCGAGATCAGGATCATCACCTTCTCCTTGAGGAACAGGTTCTTGTTGAGCTTCATCATCTTCATCAACAAGTTGGAAAGAAGGCTTTCCTTTTCTAACTTTCTGTGGAGGCTTACGCTTAAGAAGGCCTTTTTTGTCAGAGACTAGGTTGTTTTGGATTAAGTTGGCTTGGTTGCTTTGACAGGAGTAGTTAGTTGTGGGCTTCTTGGGTGGTGCACGCTTGTTGTCAGGTTTCAGGTTTGCTTCTTGCACTATCCGTGGTGTTATCTTTCGTTCGTATTCTTAGCAACCATTTCCCAGATACTTTTGGATAGTATGAAGATTGTTGAATGGCTTGAGCAATCATTGTTTTGGGAATCGCCAATTCCAAACACTTCAATATTTTCACTTCGAGATCAAACTTTGAGATTACCTTAGCAGAAGTCATCTCCTGAAGATGACAAGGAGACTCATTTCTTTTATTACATCACTGGTGATCCCCCAAATAGTAATTATCATCTTAGTAAACCTGTCCGTAAGTAATAGGAGAGGAACAACTGCTTCTTCTAGGTCTTTCGACTGGCTTTATGACTTGCCTTGAGTGAGAAAAAAAAAAAAGCAATGTCTGAATCCTCCCTTGAGTATACTCCTTCCCCATAACAGTTCAGCATGATCAACATTAGTTTGAGTGACAATGCCCCACAACATTTGTAGCACTGGGTGTCTTGGTTTGTCACCACCAGATGTCTTTCCGGTTAAGCACTGGTTAATCAGTGTTAGAATTGCTCTCCATGGCTGATATACATAATTCACACGTATATTGGAGACAAATTCTACAGGTTCAAGGGTACCCAAGCTGATTTACAAAATCAATCACCGTTCACCGAGTCGGAGGTAACTCAAATGGGTGAGCTGGGTCGACAGGAGTTATATCTAAGGCCTTTCTAAGAAGATCAGCACTTAGATTGAACCATTGTTCATCAACTTGACAGCAATAAACCCCAGTCTTCTCGTCATACTTCATAGAGTTCCAGAACTGCTGAATGTAGATGGCAGGAACACTAGCAGAGGCAGAGAACGCTCTGAAGAAGTTGGTGTTACGCAAGATGTCCACAAAATTGAAAAAAAAGATATCTGAAAGATGGGGTTCTTCTGTATCTTTTGAGCATCGAAAAGAAGATTGCTTTTCCTGATTTGTAACCATTGAGAGCGAGGTACAATCTAACTCACTGTTCTTGTTGTGCTTGAGGCGAACATTTTGCTCTGCCATCGTATTCTGCCAATAGAGAATAACAAAGGAAACAAGCATGGCAGAGAAACGATGTTAGAGAGGAAGGTTACATAGACATGACACGCCTCGAATAACAGCAACGAACTGGAGTTTAGGACACAGGTTGGCAGAATGTTCAAGCAGATAACAATTACATTTATCTAAAGCCATATGGTGATAGATAATTAATAGGGTCCCCATAGGAATAGGCCTTAAATTATTAACCGCTTAATGGGCAAAATTTTCTGAAAAATAAGCCCCAAACCGCCGCCAAGGCAGTTTGTCAACCCGCCGGAGTGGAATTGAAGCAAACCGTCGCGAAGAAGAGCACCAAACCGCCACGAATATTTTAATATATTAATCAAACCGCCGCCGGAAGTAAAAATTTGAAAAGGGCGGGATGAATATTTTAATAATAAAGAAATATTCGACCAAACCGCCGCGTGGCAGCGGTTTGGTTGAATTTAATATTTTAATATTAAAATTATCAACCCGCCGTGTGATTTCTATTTGCGGCGGGTTGATTCATGGCGGGTTGATTCACAGCGGGTTGCCTTAATATTTATATTATTTTATTCATACAGGTAAACCCAGCCGTCACAGCGGATGGTCGACTATATTACTTTATTATCAAAATATTCATCCCTGCCCTTTTCAAAATTTTTTACTTCCGGTGCGGTTTGAAAAATAATTAAAAAATTCAAGGGCCGGTTTGGTGCTCTGTCCTACTTCGCGACGGTTTGCTCAATCCACCTCACGGCGGGTTGACAAACTGCTTGGCGGCGGTTTGGGCTTATTTTCAGAAATTTAGCCCATTAAGCCCGTTAATCATTTAAGGCCCATTCCTATGAACTCCTATTAATATCTATCACCCATACGGGCTTAGATAACATGTAATTGTATCTGTTGAACAATTCTGCAACCTGTGTCCTAAACTGTTGCTGTTATTCGAGGCATGTCATGTCAATGTCAACCTTCCTCTCTAACATCGTTTCTCTGCCATGCTTGTTTCCTTTGTTAATTACTCTTATGCAGAATACGATGGCAGAGCAAAATGTTCCCGCTCAAGCACCAACAAGAACAGATGAGCAGATTGTACCTCGCTCTCAATGGTTACAAATCGGGAAAAGCAATCTTCTTTTCGATGCTCAAAAGATACAGAAGAACCCCATCTTTCAGATTTCTTGGAACAACTTTGCGTAACACCAACTTCTTCAGAGCGTTCTCTGCCTCTGCTAGTGTTCCTGCCATCTACATTCAGCAGTTCTGGAACTCTATGAAGTATGACGAGAAGACTGGGGTTTATTGCTGTCAAGTTGATGAACAATGGTTCAATCTAAGTGCTGATCTTCTTAGAAAGGCCTTAGATATAACTCCTGTCGACCCAGCTCACCCATTTGAGTTACCTCCGACTGGTGACACGGTGATTGATTTTGTAAATCAGCTGGGGTACCCTGAACTGTAGAATTTGTCTCCAATATACGTGTGAATTATGTATATCAGCCATGGAGAGCAATTCTAACACTGATTAACCAGTGCTTAACCGGAAAGACATCTGGTGGTGACAAACCAAGACACCCAGTGCTACAAATGTTGTGGGGCATTGTCACTCAAACTAATGTTGATCATGCAGAACTGTTATGGGAAGAGTTTACTCAAGGGATTCAGACATTCTTCTCACACAAAGGCAATCAAAAGCCAGTCAGAAGACCCTAAGAGAAACAGTTCCTCTCCCTCATTCCTACGGCGGTTTTACAAAGATGATAATCTACTATATTAGGGAACACCAGTGATGTACATAAAAGACATGAGTCCCCTTGTCATCTTCCCAGAGATGACTTTCTGCTAGGTAATCCTCAAGTTAAACTCGAAGGGTGAAACAATATGAAGTGTTTGGAATGGCGATTCCCAAACAATTGATTACTCAAGCCATTCAACAATCTTCGTACTATCCAAAGTATCTGGAAATGGTTGCTAAGAATACGAAGAAAACACCACAAGATAGTGCAAGCAAGCAACCTGAACCTGCAACAAAGCGTGCTCCACCCAAGAAGCCCACAACTACTACTCCCTGTCAAAGCAACCAAGCCAACTTTCATCCAAACAACCTAAGTCTCCGACAAGAAACCTTCTAAGCGTAAGCCTCCACAGAAAGTTAGAAAAGGAAAGCCTTCTTTCCAACTTGTTGATGAAGATGATGAAGCTCAACAAGAACCTGTTCCTCAAGGAGAAGGTGATGATCCTGCTCTCGAACTGGCCAAGAAGATGAGTTTGGATGCGCATCAAGAAAAGGGAGAAGGTGAAGGTGCTGATGCTGACATAGAACGAGCAATTAAGCTTAGTCTATGGATCCTTTCCCATTTTCTGCCATACAGGTCCAGGCACCTGTTGGAGGAGTAGCGATCAGGGATCCAGTATCTGAAACAACTCCCAAACTACCTGAAGTAGTGGGCAAGGGTAAGGCTATTGTAACCGAAGAACAAGTAGCTCATTCCCTGATCGATCTGTCAAAGAAGAAAAGTACTACGGATCAGTTTATCCTTGTTAGGCGTGATCAAGCACCTCATGATTCGACAACTGGACCTCTTCTCAACCTGAAGATGATACATCAGAGAAAGTGGTCCATGAATCTTCATCAACAACTGATTCAGAACTAACCAAGAAATTTTTGGGGTTTTGTGGAAACAGAAAGCCGCTGCTCCTAAAGGTGACAAAGAACAAGGTGAAGTAGCTTCGTCCACAAAGACAACAGGAGTAGGGGATAACTTTTCGTAAAGAAACCAGGCTGGATCAGACCCAGGAAAAGCACATAGGCACTGGCTGGACAGACCTTGTGCCCATTGTCAAGAAACCAGACGGATCAGACTCCATGAAAAGTACATGTGTCTCTTGCTGGACCAAACCCTGAGCACATGGATGAAGAATTCCTCGCTACAGCCTACCCAAAGGTTCATGAAAACCTGAAACTCATAACTGACGAACGTGTCATCGAAGATAATCCAGAAAGTCATTCTGGTTCTATGTCGTCCATGAAAAATCTAGAAGACACTGATAACTTTGGGGATCAATTTCTTTATGACAAACCAACCGAAGATGATCAGGAGAAATCTAAAGTTGTAAATGAGTCTGATTCCACCATACCTGATCCAAGTCATCAAACGTCACCACAACTCTCCCAGAGATCACTCCATTCATCCGCCCTAGCGCTAAGAGTGGCAAAATTAGAGCAAGATATGTCTGAAGTAAAGAAGACTGATCACTCTGCTACTGTTGGCTTCTATTAAATCCCAAGTTCCTACAGTTGTTGATAAGTATCTAGGAACAAAACTTGATGATGCTCTCCTTAGGATTCTTGAACGACACACTGCAGATTTAATTGAGAAATACTCTGTGCTGCCTGGCCTAGAGTCTATCAAGAATCAAGAATCTAAAAAGAGTCCGAAAGAGATTATCAGAATAAAAAAGAAACAAGGTGAGAAGAAACAAGAGTCAACGTATACCATCAGGTCCAACTGATAAAGTTACACATTGAAGAATTTGATCTAAAGAATGCTCTCTTCAAACACATGCATAAGAACAGGACTGCAAACAAAATCCTGCTAACTTCCATCTATACCATGCTCTTATGGAAGCGTTAATAGCAGATGAAGATGCCATGGATAAGGAGGTTAAAGACAGGGTTAAAGACCACAAAAGAAAGCATGATAGTGATGATGATGAAGATGATGATGATGATGATGATGAAGGCCCTTCAGCTGGATCAAACCAGGGTAAGTCAACAAAAAGGAGAAGACACATGCAGGTGCTTCTAGGTCCAGCCTCAACTCCTCCAAAGATGATGAGCTAAGTTCGCAGAAACCACAGGATATCAGATGCATCTGCGTCCAAAACAATATCCAACTCTTACTCAACGCTGGCAAATCACTTACACAATAGATGTTGTTATTCACTCTTCGATGCACAAATCCTGAACCCAATCTGGACACTCCGACATTCCTCTGATGACGTTCAAAGACAAATGAAGGCATGTCTCAATCAGAAGGACACTATAACGCACATATTCCCATTGGTATCGGCTGCTACATTGTTTTAAACCGATACCAGAAGATGAAAGACCAGCTACCCTGAAACCATAATGACCATTCCCCGAATGATTTCCTGAAACCGAGAGACAACTGGCAAATGCATACGCCACAACGTATCAAGTTCCCGCGAAAACAAGCTTCAATGGAAGCGTATGATATAGGTTCCTTCATCCAATGGTTCTGCAGACGAAGAAAGAAGAAGCTCTGCAAAGCTGATTTGGAAGGTCCAGCTTTCAACCTTGTTAAAGCCTTTCACAAGAACAACGTCTTTCTTTAATTTTAGATGGATGAATGCCATAAGCTGCTGACGAATAAGGTTGATTTAGTTAATCCTGAGGGTCATCAAATTCGCGTGGAATACCTTCTGACAGGTAAAGGAAACGAATAACTGCCTTACCATATCCAAGCTCAAAGCCGCTCGTTACCTAGACTTTGGACTAGAAGAATTAGTTCCGTCTTTGTGGGTTGAAAGTGAACGCGATTATGACATCAGTGCAGCTTATGGTATCACACACTGGTGGTTCAGTAGAAAGCAATTTTACATCAACAAACATAGTGAGCCCTCAGATCGTGAAGCAGTCAGATCCCAGATGCGAATTTTCAGTGTGATCCGTGTCAAGACTTTCGAAAAATACGAATACAACTACTTGAGAGAGATAATTCTTCGCCGAGCTGACTACAAAGAGTACAAGATCTCGAAAAAGGATTTTAAAAACCTTCATCCAAATGATTTTGAAGATCTGTAATCTACTCATTATTCAAGCACACTCAAACCATCTGTTCTAAATCTACAAGATCCACCTACACACAGCAGTAACATGAGGATCAGAAACCAGGTCATCAGGGGGAATCGCGTGGGAGGGCTTGCCAGCTCGGAATTGAGAGCTATCAGAACAAAGCTCAACCTCGAACGTCCCCTAATTGGGGATGCCACTGACTATTCACTCAAAAAGATTATATGATTGTCCCTAAGCCAAGAGTCATTAGCCTACAGAGACAAAAAGATCAGGAGAAAGTTGATGAAGCTGAATGAGATACACAAAGTTTCGTGATGGGACGTTGAAAAGAAGCATGGAAAAGCGTGGATCACAATGGTTAAAGACTTTCATCGTTCGAGTACAATAAGAGGCATGGAGACCTAGGAAATGTCATATGAGTGACAAGAGGAGAGCAAAAGACTCATCACAACGATTAAGAAAAACTACCAGAATCAGGAGGATCTTTCGAAGTCTGGAAAGCTTTGTTGGAGGAAGAATAAGAGATATTGACTACAGGCTGATCAACAGAACAACGTGACGACATCGTCGTTACAATAAAAAGGTCAATACTTTCTTATTGTGAATAATATATCTTGTACATTAGTAAGTAGTGAATCTTTTGATGATTAAGTGTAGGAATAATTTATATCCCTCAACGATTGAGGGGGAGCAGTTATATGTTTCTTACACGACTTGGGAATTATGGCCACACTTTTCTCCCAAGTTTTATAACATATTTAAATCAATTGATATCCAAAATGTCAAAGGGTTTAAAATTTTTGATAAGGGGAGAAAATGTGATTAAAATATGTGTATAATAATAATCGTGATTATTAGGACTCATGTATATACTCCGCCCAAACGTGCTAAACAATTTCGAATACCGAAGCACATTTTGAGGGGGAGCGTTTCTGAAGAAAAAAAACGATCGAGGTACTAAACGCTTTGATATTTATATCATAAGTACCTTAATTGAATTTTCAATTGGTTTTATGGAAAGGAGAACTGTACCAAAAGACCGACCATGGAAATTTTACTTTATTTGAGTTATAAGGTTGGTAAGGTAGGTAAATTCCCAATGATCCACCAAAATCGAAGGATCTACCAGGACAATCCACTTTTAGAGTAAGTCCTTAGTAAAGACATATAAAACGTAAAAGTGAGAATAAAGGGAAAAGTGCCAGACTGAGGATGAGCTAGTACTGGAAATAAACCCAACAAGGTTCTAGTCATGAAGTCTCGGTAAGCATTGAAGAGGTTGAAGAATTAAAAAGAATTGTAAGGATAAAGGACAAGAAGCATCGAGTAGCCAAAATGTTTAACATGTTAGACCCACTTGAGTAACTCATTCTAACTTATGTTTCAAACCTACACGCCTTTAGAGATTGAAGAATATATTAATCTTATTTATAAAACTACTCAAATCTCAATTTGAGTAACAAATACAATTCACAAAACTGATCTCAATCAGCAAATCAAATAAACAAATCTATCCACCACAGCTAATCTGTTATGGATCTATAATCTATATTGATTATAGTTCTATTACAAACATAACACTGTAAAATCAATATGATCTCAAATTAGGGTTTACAATGATTTAGAAAGAAAGAGAAGCATTATAGAGAGAGAGAGAGAGAGTTCTAGAAAAGTAAGTGCCAAAGCTGGTCAATTCCAGCTTATATAGAGCTTGACCACCGACTTAGAACTTTTCAAACTTGGCAGCAACAGACCTCAAACTTTCTCCAATATCCATCTTTAGCAAAAAACTTCTTACAAGACTAAACTGAAAATAAGACAAAGACATAATCATCCCCTCAACATACATGTTTACCTATTAAGACTAATATTCTCAATATACCCCCTTAGTCTCAATCTGGTAAATATCATACATACCAAGTTTTTTTAACCAATTTCAAGTGCTGAACCGTATCCAGCCCTTTAGTAAGGATATCTGCAATTTGATTTGTAGAATCCACCTTAACAGTTTTTACAACTCCTTTTAAAACTTTATCTCTTACAAAATGTAAATCAATCTCAAGATGTTTTGTTCTTTCATGAAAAAATGGGTTGGCAGCTATCTTAATAGCAGAATTACTGTCACAATGAAGTGAAACAGGCAAAAGATTTTCAATTTGCAAATCTTTTAAAAATTTTAAAATCCAAATCACTTCACTGGTAACTGAAGCAAGAGCTCTATACTCTGCTTCAGTTGAGGAATTAAAGAGAGTATTTTGTTTCTTACTTTTCCAAGAAACAAGAGAGTTATTAAGAAACATACAATATCCAGTAACAAACTTCCTTGTAACAATGCATTTAGCACAATCAACATCAGAATAAGCAGTAAGTAACATACCAGATGTCTTAGTAACATGAACTCCCAAACATGGACAACTCTTGAGATATCTTAATATCTTAAAAGCAATCTTAAGATGAGAAGTCAAAGGAGAATGCATAAACTGACTTAAGCCTTTTTGAGAAATTTTTATAGTTCCTTCCAGGAGCGTTGGTGGTTTTAGTTTAGCAATCTGTTGTGCTTGTAGGCTTCTTTTTGCCTCGTTTTGCTTTTAGGGGCCCTTTGCTTTTTCTATCTTGTTGAGGTATTAGGTTGCATGTTGTTTGTATGTTTTGGGTTTTTGTTTTTATGTAATTGCCTTTTCAAAAAAAAACAATTGTGCCCTCTTACATACTAGGATACATATATTGAATAACAAAAATATATGAACCATTGCATAGCCGCCTGTAACCTACTTGGATACATATATTGAATTAAGGGGTATTAATAAAATTTACATTTGTTGTAGTGCTTCCCCTTTCAGAATTATTACAATAACATGGTTTTAATATTTTTTAAATCCTTATGAACAGTAACAAACTGATAAAGTATTCAAAGATTTATCTATCCCTCCTCTCAAAATTCCTTAATAAATTATTAGTTTAATGGTTATGAATAGTGATTTCATCATAAATTAATGGGAGGTGCAATAGGAGGTGGGTAAATTAATCATAAATTAATGTGACGTGGTTATACAATGAGATTATTCAAGGGGCGCTGACCTGCACTACAGGTGTCTTTTATCTATCTTATTCACACCATAACAATCCACGTGTTCATTCCCACCATTTTCTTAAGCTAATCATCCTAGACAAAACTTTCATCTACAACAAAAGTTGGGCTGCGCGGCTTCATTAGCAAAAAAAGAGGTTTGTAAACCCTAATTAAATTAATCAAACATGAATATGTTTATTCCTTTAGAAACATTTTAGGGTTTTTTGTTTTGATTGTTCCATAATTCATACTCACTTCTTGAAACTAATGTTTGGTGATTATATCTTATTTTCAGGTTAGAGACGTGGTGTTCAAAGATAATGAGATAGTGTTCAAGGAGTTGGAGCAACAACTTTTTGTTTCTGGGTTTGTTTTCCTATGCATCTTTAATATAATTTTTTTTATGTGATTGTTGTCTCAGAGATTAAACAAACCCCCCCTAATTTTTTAGGTTTCAAGAGTTATGTATGATATGCTTGAAAGTATTAAAAAAGATTGGATTTTGATGATTAGTTAGGCCTATTTTGGGTTTTTGGATATAATGGAGTAGGATTATGACATGGGATTATGGTTAATTTAGCTTAATTTTGTGTTTAGTTTAATTGTTAAATGTTGTTGCTTTTGTCAATAACATAATATGTTTTGGATCAGATGGAAATTCATGGTGGTGGTGGATGGATAATGGGTAATGGGAAGGGCCTGCTCCAGAAAGGGGAGCGGTGGTGGTAAGGTATGTTAAGTTTTTTCAGGTATAAATGTATAATGTGCATTTGTGAAAATTATTAATTATAATTTTTGGTTCCGTATGATTTTAGTATTAGCTAAGTAGGATGATAAATTTGGTCGTAATCTGGGTCTTTTAAAATCGAGTGTGCGTCCGCAAAATTGAGAATTTTTTTTGGTTTTATTCCGTTATTTATTAAATCAGTCAAGTTGCCTAAATTTTGGTATATATTTGTCGGATTATATGAGCACAATAGAGTTCTTTGTGGCGCCATTCTTGGTTCAGAAATGGGAAACCAAAGGTAAAAATGGAACAAAAGAGGCGACCCTGCGGCTCGATTTGATTAGTAACTCAGCATCTCAGCCCATTAGTACAAGACTACAGGTGTTATGGTCGTCAACATCGAGCATTGGTGGACTCATTAAAAAAACCATGAAAAATCGATCGAGGAATTAAAAAAGTTTCTCTAAGATTATTAAATAACATTTAGTTACCCACCCTAATCCTAGAAACTATATTTCTGTTTATTTTGCTTTGTTCGATTGTTTTTCGAGTGGCCGTAGTAATGTTGATTACTTTAGTTTTCTTAAGATGTTATGTATAGTGCAACTGGTTTTCGATATAGGGTTGTCTAAAATCAATAACTTTTAAGCCAGAGTTTGTTTAAAGAAATTAACTTAGTTGCGCTGGAATATAATTGAAGTTGGTTTAGGAGGAATTGTGGTGATTATGTTGTTTGTCTTCTGAGCTATGTTGAATTGCTGAAAAAATAAGCTGATATACGAAATTCCAAAACCCTTGATATGTAATTCCAAGCACCCTACAAACCTATTAGCATATTCCTTTGAAGTTTGAAAGAGATCTCTGAAATAATTAATTTGAAAACAAAATTTAAACCAAGTCTTTGATAGGTGCTTGAAACGATAGAGGATGTATAGGATACGCAGTTTGGAATAAAGAGACCGAAAAACTTTGTCTTACAGGCCGCGTATCTGATCATTAAAAAAGCATCAATATTTTTAAGGGCTACAATAGTGTTACAACAGTGGGTATAAGTTTAGCAAGTTTTTAAGGTTTCATTGCAAATTAAGTTTTCCGTGATATGACTTGTTTCATGTCAGTGTGGTACAAAAGAACTTCGGGTATATAAAGATTATCTAATACAACCGACACCTGTTCATGTTCTTGCACTCTTTTTGGTACAGTTTCCTATTAGTTTCTTGATTGCTTTTTAATATTTGGACCTTGAAGCAGAATTATTTCAACTTCTAATGATCTAGCCTATAGTTTATGCATGTATGTATACTCTAAACAACAGGTTACATGAAATTCCTATAGTTTGTTAACTTTGTTGTGTTAACATTTATTTATCCTAAGTTTTATGATGTAGTTAACAATTGCAATAAGAAATGAAATTCATATATTGCTAACTGGTGTTTGATGAATTATGTATAAGGGTGCAAGTAAGTATTTGAGTACACGTGTTTTTAAATATATTTAGACAGTATATATAATGCTAAGAAATCGTTGATGGAATTTGTACCACATCCGAAACTTGATCATTGTTGGGAATAATCGATAAGCTGATCGAAACACTAAAAATCAATAGCTAATTTACATATCCCATTTTGACATAAGTTGAACATTTTACTATGTGGTTAGTAACGGGTGAGACAATGGTTGCGGTAACCTCAATCTGCAGGCCAAGCAAAAGGACATAAAGAAACTAAGGGTGACAAATGTAATAGCCGTTCAATTTTTTACCTGTTTGACCATAAATTATAAATAACCTGACTCGCATCTTTTATAAGTAAATGGGTCGATATTTCCATTTCCATTTTTTGCTTCAAATGATTTTTTTAAATGATGATCTGCACCATCTTAATGTCACATTGGGGCCGGAAGTAATTTTTATTTCACTAACATGTCAGATGGTCATACTTCAAAAACATAAATGAGATTGGAAAATGCCATACGGTTCAAAAGTGTTGAAATTACCTAAGGTTTACTTAAATGCTTATAGGTGTTTTATATTGCAGGTTGTTTTTGGTTGCCCCATCCGACTCTGATGTATTAGGAATGGGAATTTTTTTATCAAAAACTGACGATGATGGATCATTCTTGCGTGGAAACTAGAATAAAGATCTTAAGGTATTTTGGCATAAGTGAAAATGTTGGACATCAACTTCTTTAATTCATACATTCTTAATATTGATCACGTCTTAATTATTTGTTACCACTTTTCCATTCTTTGCATAGATTGTTTAGGTATAACATGAATAACTTGATTCATGATTGTCACCTCGAAGAATTATAATGGTCGTGTATGCATGTATTCCTTTCAAGACCTATACAGTTAGACTTACCAATGGATAATATGATTGCTCTTCATATGTCTTATTAACATGTCTTATAGTAACCTATAATTATACAAGACAAACATATTTATATTTTAATCTTGAAGCTAAAACTGACTTTAAGAACAAGGTGATTCAAAGTAAGGGTGAGAGTAGAATAGGTAATAATAATGTAGGTTTTGACAACAATATGTTTCTGGAAGCACCTAAACTTTCGGCAAATTTTTAAACCAAAAGCTTAAATGAATTTGAGTTTGGTGATTTGAAAGAAAAACGCTGACAAAGAATTTAGTCCATATATGCTCTTGGGTGAGGGAGGTTTGAAAAGGCCCACTTAGGCTGGCTTGACCAGAACACATTTTCCATTTCATCATCAACGAGTATTATTATAGTCAACTCAAATCATCTCGATTTTTACTAAATATATTCAGCGGTATGTAAAGTTTGACATTCATCCACATTACTTTCCAATTCTTGGACAGATGATCAGCTAGCAATAGGAAAAGAAACATGACGCCTTCTTGGAATGGGGGCCAACATGTACCCTTTATCTGCGTTATTAGGACAGCACACAGATGAATCGATTATTGCTTTGCCTATTGATGAATTAATCAAAAAGACTGGTGGATTTGCTGGCCACTTCCTTAGTGAGTGTTGGAATGAGATGTGCTACCAACTACTCAAGCTTATGGTAAAGTAGAAAAACGATCAATAAAAGGTTTGAATGCATCCTCCTGATAGTAATGAAGACTTTTAACAAAGAAACTTGAAGATTCAGAAGATGAACATCAAGTTTAGGGGAGGATTATTGGGACTTAAAAGACTTTAAGGATTCTTAGAGTTACTACTGCTCAGGTACATAATGGAAATTATGCTAAGTAGTTAGTACTGGTAGTATAAAGTTACCACTGCTAGTTACTACTGTTAGTTGAAGTTAACACTGCTCAGAGTTAAAGACTGAAATATAAGCTAAGTAGTTAGTGCTGCTAGTAGTAATGTTAAGACTGCTAGTACATGTTACTACTGTGATTACATATTAGTATTGCTAGTACTAATGTTACTACTGCTTGTGTTTATTAGTGTTGCTGGTACAAAAAATTTATGCTGCTCATTAAAACTGCTTGAAGACTTACTATTGTCAAGAGGATAAAGTCGGTTTAAAGAGATAAAGATTGTTTGGAGAACAAGAATACTTGTGAAGATAAGTATTGAGATATATTTTGTACAAGATATGTATAATGTATTTGTTTAAGAGATTACATTTATGTTTAGAAAAGATTATGATATCTAAGGAATGTATTGTAAGCCGACTAGGACTCCTTAGTCTATAAAAGGAGGCTCTAGGGCATTAGTTGAGATACAAGTTTTCATAGTTGTCAAGTTGATTTAGAAAAGCTTCAAGGTTGTAAACCCCAGTACTAGTGAAGAGTACTCGTATTATTGATCTAATAATATTGGAGCGTTTGGTTATATCTTTGTTCGTTCACGATTACTGTTTTATTCATAATACTTTTAGGTATTAAGGTGTAGATTCCGCATACACTTTAGTATACATACAAAGTTTCTACAACAAGTTATTTTGGATTTATCCAAGGTAATTTAACCTTAGACAACCTAAGAAATCGATCAAGGATTAGGATCAACAAGTTCTTAGCTTGTAACCCAAAATAGTATGATGGTAAGGGAGGTGCTATAGTGTATACCCGTTGGATTGAGAAGATAGAGTCAGTTCAGGATATGAGTGGGTGTAAGGATAGTCAGAAGGTGAAGTACATTGCTGGTTCATTTATTGGTAAGGCTCTCACGCGGTAGAACTCTCAAATCCAAACACGAGGTCGGGAAGCCGCTGTAGGTATGTCTTGGGAAGACTTTAAGACTTTGACTAGGGAGGAATTTTACCCGAGTAATGAGATGCAAAAGTTGGAAACTGAGTTGTGGAATCACGCCATGGTCGGGGCTGGTCATGCTACGTATACTGATAGGTTTCATGAGTTGGCTAGGTTAGTTCCTCACTTAGTAACCCCTAAAGGTAAGAGGATTGAAAGGTATGTGTATGGCCTTGCTCTACAAATTCGAGGAATGGTGGCAGCAACAGATCCAAAGACCATCCAAAAGGTCATGCAGATAGTTGGCACATTGACTGATGAAGTCTTTAGGAATGGATCCATCAAAAAGAACCCTGAGAAGAGAGGAAATAAGGGAGAACCTAGTAAGGATAGGAATGGAAGGGAGGATAACAAGAGAACTAGGACTGGAAATGCCTTTGCTACAACCATAAACCCTGTTAGGAGAGAAAACACGGGTGCAGTACCCAAGTGTACCACCTATAACACTCACCATCCACCTGAGGTGCCCTGTCGCGTATGTTTTAACTGTAACTGCCCAAGACATTTTGCTAAGGATTGTAGAGTGGTGCCTAGGAATGTGAACCCCGTCAATGCTAGATCCTCAATTGTTAGGGCTTGTTATGAGTGTGGTAGTACTGATCATATCAAGTCAGCTTGTCCTAGGTTGAATCAGGCTCAAAGGCCAGAGGGAAACCATCATAACCAAGTCGTGGTTGTCAATGGGGGTCAGGGTCGTAGAAACCAAGGGAATTAAGCAAGAGGTAGGGCATTCATGTTGGGAGCAGAGGAGGCTCGCCAAGACCCGAACATCATGACGGGTACGTTTACTTTGAACGATCACTTTGCCACTACCTTATTTGACTCTGGTTCTGACTATAACTTTGTTTCTACAACCTTTATACCTCTGTTAGACATAGAGCCCAGTGAATTAGGTTTCAGTTATGAGATTAAGATAGCTAGTGGGCAGCTAGTAGAAATTGATAAGGTCATTAAGGGTTGCAAACTAGAAATAGAAGGTCACGTGTTTGATATAAACTTGATACCCTTTGGAAGCGGGAGTTTTGATGTAATAATAGGAATGGATTGGTTGTCTAACCATATGGCTGAGATACTTTGTCATAAGAAAGTAGTGAGGATACCACTACTAGATGGAAAGGTGCTTAGAGTATTAGGAGAGAAACTAGAAGAGAAGGTGAGACAGTTGATGAGTGTTAGGACTAAGGAAAAGAAGCAAGAAGAGATCATAGTAGTGAAAGATTTTCCCGAGGTATTCCTGGATGATATATCTGGATTACCGCATGTTCGGGAAATCGAGTTTCGTATTGAGTTAGTCCCTGGAGCGATGCCGGTTGCAAAGTCTCCCTATCGTTTGGCACCTTCTGAATTGGAAGAGTTGTCGGGTCAACTCAAGGAACTCCAGGATAAAGGTTTCATTCGACCAAGCTCATCGCCTTAGGGAGCATCGGTATTGTTTGTTAATAAAAAGGATGGATCCTTTAGGATGTGTATTTATTATAGAGAGTTGAATAAGTTAACCATTAAGAATTGTTATCCACTCCCTAGGATTGACGACCTGTTTGACCAACTTCAAGGATCAAAGTACTTCTCTAAGATAGAAAAACCCACGAACAAGCAGCACTAAAAACTTTCCATATCACAACAAGCAATAGTAACCAACCATTGCCAGTATTTATAAAGTCATTATGGGAATTACCTTACCTATTTTGGACTATGGAATACGTACATAGTCTGCTATTACTTGTTTTGGACTTCGAAATACGTACTTAGTCCACTATTACTTCGATCTTGTGGTCCACTACTGAACATTACTAGATTTATTAAATCACTACTTGGATTTCGGATGGATTTCGGAAATAACACTTTTAAATGTTGTAACGCTACTTTTCTTCTGAAATATTTCTTAAATTATATTAACACTGCTTTTACTTAAACCTATGAATTCACCAACATTATTGTTGACGTTTTAGCATGTATTTTCAGGTTACTATTTTGCTAGTGGAGCATTGGGAGCATTCGAGTCGCGCGGATATATATATTTTTGAAGGCTTAATAACTTGAGTACTATTTGACAAACGTTTTGACAATGTTTTCTAATACATTATAATGGAATGTGTACTCTGACATTTATAATAAATTCGAATGTGACATTTTATTAAAAAGTCTCTTTTGAGTTCGTTTTCTGTGGACTTGTGGTTTGGACTTTGAAAGTAGGCCCCCATTGTTACCATTCCGCTGCGACCAGATTTTGGGGGTGTTACAATCAGATCTCTTATGCACAAGTAGTTAGGTGTTAGATCTTTAAGAATGCGAGCTTTATTTGAGGTTTTAGCTGTAATAAATCCATCTGTATTGGGCTACAAACTAGCAGCTTAGTCATAGCGTTAAACTGTTCCCTAGTCTTTTGTAACTTTCTGCTGAACTTTGCTTTTTCTGGCTTTGATGTTAGTTTCAACAATAAGAAGTTAGTTTTTGGAAAAGGTCCTTTATGTGTTTAATGAGTTTGAATAAAACAACTTTAAAAAAAAATTGTTAATGCAAAAAGGGTGAGGACAAGGGTCGAACTGTGACCCTCCCCTTTGCACACACGACACACCACAAACACACACTAACCACTTTGCTACAATAGCTCATCCATTCAAAGTTTGCACCATTTAATCTTTATAGTCATTTTGTCCTATTTAGCTTATAAGCTCGAATTGCTTATTTCTGGCTTATTTTTAAGCCAACTTTTAGCCATTTTATTTTTCTTGTATTAGCACTCAGTCAACTATTTTTGTATTTTTGTGATTTTCCAATTCATTTGCTATTTTTAATCTTTTATTTAGTTTAAAATCGTTTTTAATTCATAAAAAATTAAAAAAAAAGTCAAAAAAATATAATTCTTTTTTTTAAATTTTCTTTTATCATATAGTACTTGGGAAAAATAGATTTGCTCTCGTAGGGTTCTTTTTGCAAACTTTCATTTTTAAAGAACGGGTTTCTGAACCCGGTTCTCGTTTTCTTCGTTTTTCAAATTTGAAGCTGCCGTTTTAGAATTTTCTTTAATTTTTCTTTTAATTTAGTTATTTTAGAATTGAAAAACTTTAAAACATCATTTAGGGTTTTAGTTTGCTAATTTAGTTTTTTTAACTCCCGTTTTTATTCCGTAGGAAGATGTATGGTTTAGGTGTTAAAATAGTCCACATCTAGCTATTGACTGTGTATGCAGTTACCACATAAAATTGTTATTATTTTTTTCTGAACTATATATTATTAGATCACCTAAGAAACATAATACATGATCCCACTTTCTACTCCATCTCCCTTTTCTATAAAACCACTTAGTATAAAAATTTCATATGTGAATTTTTCTTCTCATGCATACTACCCTCCCATATCATACCCCACAACGTGAGCTATTACTCGTCAATCATATCGATTACTTAGGCTATATGTGTCATAGTAAAGTAACAGATATAACCAAGTTCTCAGTGCGTTCTTTCCTATGAAAATTTATAACGATACATATAGATGTGCCGTCACCCTCGAAGTGTCTTGCCATATCCTATGTGTCAAGACATCCACTGCTCTCCTCTCCCAAATTCCCCCATTTTGCCCCTATCTCTGTACTCGCCAACGATCAATTATCCTCTCGCGAAACTAACTCGCGCCTAAACAACACACATGCACCATTATCTTCTCCACTGACCCACATACAGTGCCGCCGCCGACTGTCTTTATCTCCTTAGTGTACAACACGCGTTAGCTTGTGAACTAGTTTGAATGCTATATATACGCGTTATGATCGAATTGACATTACCTGTGTAGTTACGATATGTTATATGACGAAATATCTTGATCTTATCATCTATACTTAGTTTGTGAAGAAGAATACTGATATATTGTGTGAAGTAGTGTTTTGTGTATAATCTGTTCATTATAGAGAGTGATAATAGGAGGGGAGCGCTGCTACTTTCCAACATCTTCAGCTCCGTCTGTGAGCTAGTATGGCTCAGCATTACTATTGGAGTATCGTTTTGTGGACACTACGGCTAGAGAAGCCCTCGTATCCATGTCAGTGCTACCGTGAAATGTGTCGCCAACAGCCTCTCTTCAAGCTTCTCTTCGGCTAAGTGTGTATTGGATACCCAAACGCAAACCTAGACACCCACCAGTGCCAGTACCCACGCATATCCACGCGCCACACCAACACCACTCCCCCATCTCACATAGAGACACCGCACCTAGAGCTCCAACCACCGCGGTCGTCCCACCAGCTAACACACCACTCACATTCGTTTTTCTTTCACTAGAAGGGTCTGAGATCAAGCTTACATAAACATTTATCGTTCTGCCTAGCAAAATGGTTATGTCATCTCTTGCTATATAATCCCTTTGTTTGATACCGTTAACTGGTATTTGGGTCCTATAATCATTCCATATAGTTTAAACATTTAGATTCTCGTTATAGAACTTAATACAGATATACCAAATGTAATCAAGAATCATCTTGCATTACCCTTTGGGTGCGGCCACACAATTATCTGATTTACTTTTTTTTTTTTTTTGGAGAGCGCCATGGTTTCATACTGGCACATCAAGTGGAGGAACAAAAGTCTTTGTTTTGATTCAAGTGTTTGTGAACTGCTGCTTCACATCATTCCAATAATAGCCCTTTATAACTACCTTTTTCAGGTTAGCTCGTTTGGAACTTTAGAATTAAAATGTTATTTTTTTTCCACACATACAGAACTTATTTGTACTTCTTCAAGTCTAAGGATGACTTAACTAACCATTTTCGAAATTTTACTTATGACAACGAATCCATAAAGTAAATATTCAAAGGTTGGGGTGTCCAATATGCATCCCTTGTGAATAACATATGAGTTTGGCGGGAACCCTCCATATTTTCAATGAATTATAACCAACACTCACATGTTGTTTATGTAACATACTCCAATATGTTAAGCGACCATTGACATATTTAAAAAAAATAAAATTATTCAAGGATATAAAACTGCAAATATAGGATAAACAATTATTATATGAATGTATAACAATAATATGTATTTTCAGTCATTAGAAAGTAAAAAATTATCTTACATCCAATTATTCAAAATACTTAAAACAGGTATGCATGAAAACTATAATTAGCAAGTTGAAAGTCCTAATGTATCTAACATTCTTCAATTTTCCTTTACAGACAACTAAAGTTACTGAGTAAACTTTATGAATACTTGTTTCAAATTCGCAAATTTGTGAAGAATTTCGCTATGATGAGTGTCGTATGTATATTTGCATACTATTGCAAGAATCATAGTATGGAAATGTGACAGTACCTTTATGAGGTATTTGTAGTCACCCACATACTTATCTCAGACAGTCATCTTTACATTATAGTTTCTTAAAATGTAAAATATTCTCATTCTTTAATGTGTATTGCAACTATTCTCTAACATGAGCATATTTAGTTAGCAGATTTATCATAAATGATGAAATCCTACTTCAACTAGAATTGATTATTCTCTAGCATCATGTGTACACAAACAACACTATGCCTTATATAATTTGTAAACATTTATTTTAACAATCATCTAAATCACTCTCGATTAGATATTGTTGTTATCAGTCATCTAAATCACTCTCAATTAGACACTGTTGTTGTTAGCTCATCTTGCTCTTGTGCAAAAGTAACAACCAGTCTCATACACAATATAAAATATACATGATGAATCCTTTATTAAAACACAAGGTTTCCATCCATGTATTAAATTATCTCAAGTGAAATATATCATTTAAGACTTGCTTCAATGATGTATTGCATTGTGTTGAACTTAATTTCCGCATATGTTTATTTCATTAAACATATTTTTTTCAAAGTCGTTTTTATTTACTAAATTCCCAAGTGGAGTTTCATTCCAACCTCAAGGATTAACATCTATCTTAGATGGAATGATACCTTCAATTTTGTTACACAACAAATGAATTTTAAGGAAAAAACATAATGCTCCCACTGGATGCCAGTTGTACTCAGGAGTTATTTAATCAAATTCATATTATGATTAAACTTAAGATCTCAGCTCCTAGATGCATGATCCAATCCACACTTGGATTCTATTATCTTGTATACTTTATAAAGATTATTTTAAACTCATAACCTATTGATTACACATCGTCCTCGCAAAAGGTAATCATAAAGAAAAGAGTTATAAAACTTAGTTGTCATAAAACAAATACAGACTCATAACCCTTTTGATTACACATCGTCCTCGCAAGGTAATCAATAAGGAAAGAGTTATGATCCTTAATTCGCCATACTTCAGATTCAAGAAATCTGTATGACAATCTTTATATAATTAATGCGTGTAGAAAAGAAAGATTTAATCATAGTCAATTGCTTGAGTAAGAATAAAATTCTTATCATTAATCAGGCATTAATATGTATACAATTTTGCCCTTATGAGCCTTTCTTCAAAAGAAACTCATTCTAACCTCATAATTTAACTGTTTGGTGAAAGATCAATCAAGCTTAAAACATTGATTGTGTTTTAAGGACTGCATCTTGTCATTCATAACTCTAAGATATTTATCAGATCCAAGATGTGATAATTCATCTTATTAGTTAGCAGGTTTATTATGACCCTTTAACTTATATTCCTCAGCATTGATATTAAAATATCACTCCATTGATGAGGCATCCTTACGGATTTATGAATGAGAGTTACATTATACCTTGGTTCGACATTTTCATGTTTTAACCTTAGTATGACATCAGCAAGTGAATTCAGAAGGTTATGTATTTGTTCTTGAATACCTTCAAGATCTATAGATGCTCCCACTTACTTTTGTAAGAAGAGATAATTCTCTAAATACCAAGTATTTAAGCAACAATGAATTGTTCTTAATTGGGACAACAAAATACATTTTACAGTTCTCATCTCTAGCTTGTTAATAATATGCTTCATAAGATATTAACAAATTTCAGAACTTTAATCAAGACATAATGGGATTCATCCCTAATCTATAAATAGATAATGTCTTGAATACCTTCTAGGTTGGAACTATATTGAGTGTATCCATGACACACGCAAATTTCTAACCTTGATCGATTTTGGAGGTAGAGCAATTAAAGTTATCAGAAATCAAACAATATGAATATAGTTTGTTTCAACACATTAGACATACCATAATAATGTGGTATTCTATGAGTATTGGAATTGTGAGACTACATCAGAATTCCTTAGATAACTTAATTCTCTTTGGATCAAATACTTGTCAATTGGGTCGAGCCAAATTGAATACAAAGTATTTTAAAACCAAGTGCATGCTATAACGTATATTTCTTTGAATAGTACAATAACTCTATGTTCATGTGTTTCAGGAAAACAGAACATGTCAAGTATACGTTACAAGTCTTTGATGATTCAAGGACTTTATGTTCATGTCTTAAGGAGACATAACAAGTTTACTACTTACTTCATGTTACGAGTCATTGATAAAATCAAGGACTTTATAATTATGTCTCAATAAGCAAACATAATTATACTAACTAAAGTAATTATGAACGCAAACTCTTGAGTTCAATAGTAATTTCAAGTTAATTTAATACTTCATAATTATGATTATATAATTTAACCATAATTATATTGACTAAAACATGTAGTCAATTAGTTGAAGTAGCTTAATATTATATCTTGACATTTAAATGTAATAGGGCAACAAACATCTTGTGTGTTTAAGTCCTAGTAGATTTATTAGCTTTCTTACCTTGGGGTCAAGAGAAACCAATAATCATATTGTTATTTTGATGTTCCTTGCACACAATTAGAATTTCTACCCCACTTGTGTACATAACAACTTTATCTAATGTATACAAATATTACACAAAGAGCCTCGATTGTATAAACAATATGATAGTGTCATAGATATTAAAAGTAGATTTCGAACCATAACGTTTAAAAGGGAATTGTGGATTATTATTCTATAGATAACTTTTCAGGAAAGCAACATCAGAAAGGCAACTTGTTATCTAATAAAATAAAATGCAATCTTCCTTTAAACTATGGTTTTCTGTTGGGATTTTGCATCTATTTAACCAATTAAACATATCACGAGTACGCAGCGGAAAGATCAAATACGTATAGAACTTATAATTAACAAGGGATTGAAGATGTGTACCTTTTAGCAAGAAACGTACACTCAATGCTTTTAGCAATAAACGTTACAAAATCGTACTTCAATATACGCCGTGTTGTAATAACACCCCACGGAAAACCCACCAGGATCGAAAGAATAACCCCCCCTCCTAAGTTACACACACAATACGTTCTTAGCAAACAACGTGTATGCTAGTACTAGTAGTGTTTAACCAAACGATCACCGTAGATTGACTATCAACTAAACCAAGTAACCCTTCGTGTTCTTAAGGGTCGAACCACAACCAAACAAAAACCCTTTGTGAGTTTGCTATCGATCGAACAAGAGGGGAAAAGAAAAACTGAAAACCTTAAAAGGTTTTGGTTTGGTCGACTAGGAAAAATAGACTAGAGAGATTAAGGATTTTAAGGATTGAAGTTATGAGCTTTCAAGAACCCTAAGACCTCCTTATATACTCCTCTCAACTTGGAGAAGGAAAATCCCCCACCTCCTCATAAGGAAGGTGGTTCGATCGACTATAAGGAAAGAGTGGGAAAAATCAAACTTTCCTTTTTCTCGGTTTTGCATATTAGTCCTTTAACTATTAACAACTAATATTTATTCTTGTTAACAACTTTTAACGATCGGTTTTGTTAAACACTAAATTAATATATAAAAAAACGTTATTCCTACATATTAACGGTGCGTTCCCCGTTATGCTCGAATAAATTCCCGGACATATAATAATTTATATATTTGTTCATGATTCCAACAGCTCCCTGACTTGGAACATGTATAAATTATATAGTAAACATTGGTAAGCACTAGCAACATGTCAATGCTTCCTAGAAATATCCGAGTGTGGTTCATAAAGACACGACAAATGATTTATGAATTTACCAATCCCAATCCCTTTGTTTTCGATACCTTGTTAAAAATGGATATGGATCAATGTCATTTCCATAAGTTTAAGCGGTTTTGTTTCTCCGTAAATGAACTAATCAAGGATACCGAAAAATCAATGAGACATATCTACATATTTTTTAGGTACGGCCATACACACATCTTGATTAATTCTACGAGGGCCCAGTGGCATCATCTCAACTATTCAGGAACAAATTCTATATTGACAACAAGTTTCAAGTCCATTCATGTTCAAAATCACTTTCTAAAATAGCCATATTAGTTATCCATTTTTCATGATAACATAGACTAAGATCAAGAAGGATTATCCACATATGCACGACCTACTTGCATCTCAAGTCTTAAGGATTTTTGTAAATAAAATCACTTACTAGGATTTACTTAATGACGACGATCCATAAAGTAATATTCTTGTGTTGGTGAAATCCAATATTCGTCTTATAATATCATGTGAGTTTGGTGGACATATCCTTAATATCTAAAATATCACCAATCACTCAGAATTATAGTCCTTTAATTTAAATAATATTCTCATATGTAATCTATAACAGGATTAATTTAGAATAATAACTATTATATATATGGATTTAAACATGAAAATATAATACTACAATTAAGATAAAAATAACTAAATACCAAGTATCATTATCATAAAAATAAATTTTTTTAAAAAACATCCCTTACCAAATACTAAACACAGATCTCAAGAAACTACTATGCTAAACGAAGTCCCAGCTCTTAGCAAGTTGAGTAAACTTTCACTTTCGGTAAAGCCTACGTAAAAGTTATGCTAGATTGTCTTTGTGTGAACCTTAAGAAGGTTACACTATGGTATGTCTGGTGCCCATCTGAACCCCCCGTTCGTTGGCCAAACAATGAAGTGCCCGCTGAATTATCGCAAAACATCCTAATAGGTTCGTTTATTTTTGGTACTATACCAAGCCCTGAAATAAACTTCCTAATCCAAACAACTTCCATCTCTGCTTCTTAAGCATAACTTATGTAGCAGGCATTTCAGTAGTACTTTATTTGGAGCTTTTCTAGTCTACTACGCTTCCGTTCAAAACGAAACGTATCCTATCAGAGATTTCATATCATCTATATCAGTCTCAAATCCAGCATTGCAATAGCAATCAACTCGAAGTTCAGCTTCCGGATTTCCACCATAAACCAAGAACATATCTTTAGTATTTCTTAAATACTTAAGAATATTTTTCACAGCAGTCCAGTGAAGTTCACCAGGATTTTGTTGAAACCGGCTTGTTATATTTTGCGCGAATGCAACATCAGGTCTAGTGCATCTCACAGCATACATAATAGAACCACAGCCGAAGCATAAGGTACATTTTGCATACACTTCATATCTTTAGGTGTTGAAGCACCTTGTGTTTTATTCAAGTCAAGTCTTTCTTGTATGGGGATATGACCACGTTTGGAATTATCCATTCTATATCTCTTTAAGATCTTATCCATGTAAGCATTTTGACCAAGTCCAATCAATCGCTTTGATCTATCTCTGTAGATTTTGATTCCAAGAATAAATGTTGCGTCCCCCAAATCTTTCATAGCAAAACACTTTTCAAAATAATCCTTTACAATTTATAAACATGGAATGTGATTTCCCATGATGATTATGTCATCAACATACAGGATGAGGAATGTAACATTACTCCCACTAGCCTTTTGATATACACATGGCTCATCAAGATTTTGATCAAAACCAAACCTTTTGATTTCTTTATCAAATGTTTTATTCCAGCTTCTTGATGCTTGCTTAAGACCATAAAATGGATCTTTTTGAAGCTTGCATACTTTTTCTAGGATGATTTAGGATCAAAAACAACCTTCAGGTTGGTACCAAATAAAAGTCTTCATCAAGATAACCATTTTAAGAAGGCGCAATTTGACATCTTCATTTTGTGCGCATAGTCTCATTATCAAAGAACACCGCTATAGATATAAGAATCAAATAGCTCTAATGTTCACGAACTGGTGGAACGTATCCTTCATAATCCAACCCCCATAGAGTTGAGTATAACCCTTTGCTTCAAGACGAGCTTTATAGGTTGTACAATGTCATCCATGTCAGTCTTTTTCTTAAAATCCACTTATCCCAACTGTCATACAATTAAGAGGAGGATCCGACTAAGACCCATACAATATTGTCTATCATGGAATGTATTTCCACATACATAGATCGATCCACATTATTAGATTCAGAAACTCCATCGTGCTTTATAGCTAGTGGGTTCATTAAGATCCCTAACCTAGATGCTCATCATCCGCTTCTACATATATACATAAAAACCAATCTGAGCTGCGTGTGTGTCCCTTTCAAACCTACTACCGAATCACTCCCTCTTGAGGTGGTTTAAAAACCTTCAAACCTCCATAGGAATTATCGCTAGTGATTTTCAAAAGGTGATAAACTCATCTTGAATTTCTTCAAGATCCATGGCCCTCCCACTGACTTCTTGAGTTATGAGTTTTTTCTCAAAGAACTCAGCATACCTCGTAGCAACTATTTTGTTTTCAGGTGGGAAGTAAAAATAGTAACTCATTGTTTTCCTTGGGTATCCTAAAAGATACAACTTAACATATATTTGTGGGAGTTTATCAAGCGTTACTCGCTTCACAAGCGACCTCAATCCCTAGACCCTTTAAGTAAGACATTATGAACTTTTCCATACCATAATCAAATCGAGTCCTATTAACCTTCTTAGTTTGAAACCATATTGAGAAATGCTGTTGTAAACTCTAGAGCAAGAATCCCAAAAGGTTAACGCAAGAGTTGTAAGATACATCATTGATCGAACCATGTCTAACAAAGTACTATTTTCTTCCTTTTCAGATACCGCTTATGTTGTGGTGTTATGTAAGGAGGAGTAAGATGTTTGACAATTCCCACACATGCTTTAAGAATAATCTTAAACTCGTTGGTTTATTATCGCCACTCCGTCCCCGATCTGATCGGAAGAGCCTTGATTATCTTCCCTAGTTTGATTATCTACTATCATTTTGAACACTTTGAATGTTTCAAAGACCCTCATGGTATAGTATAAGAAGATAAACAAAACCAATAACGAGACAATAATTCATCTGTGAATGTAATGAAGTAAAGCTAGCACCATTGTCTTGACACATGTTATAAAATGGACCACACAACAACAGAATATAATTATTCCAAGAAGAATCAGTCGCCCTTTCGGGACATGTAGGGAAACGATTTCCTAGTCATACTTGCCAGATAAACAAAGATACGCATTGAATAAAATGACTCATCCCTCTGTTGATTTTAAAAGCCCTTCTTGTTGCAAGAAAGGATTTTTAAAACTGCGTTTCTTACTTATATGGAGCAAGACGCCAGTGCCATAGATAAGTATAATCCTAATTATATTTGGGCTCTTTTAGTGGCTAACATTATAATAGAATTATCAAGTTGGTACAAGATCACTGCATAACAAATTTTCATAAATACTATTACTAAGGAATAACGATTAAATAAAACAATACACATTGTTCTTAGAAGAACTGAAATTCCAAAATCTGTAAAACACTAACAAATCCATTTTCCTCAACCAACGATGAACTGAAGACACCACCTCTAGTTATAGAAGGTGGTATAATGACAAATTGTCTAAACAAATCACAGATCAGGCCAGTAGGCAAAACTAATCATAACTACTTCTATAGCTTATAGCTTTTTTTCAACGAACACCATTGCCCACGTACAAATAGAGTGCTCCTTGTTTTAGTACCAATTCTTCTCAACATCCCTGTTGATTAACAAATGTGAGTACCACAACCAGTTTCATACACCCATGAATTATTAGAAAAAGAAAACAATTCTATTACGAAGATACCTGAAGAACTGGCAGCCAACTTTCTTCTTCTTCTTAATCAACTTAGCAAGATAAACAAGACAATTCCTCTTTCAATGACCCACCTCTTTGCAGTGGTGGCAGGTGTCATCCTTTGTCGGGTGCTCTTTAGCAGAAGGTTTAGGGTTTTTAGGCTTAGGGATATAAATTGGTTTATCCTTTCCCTTGCCATTAGCTTTACGCTTGCTTTTGAGCTTTTAAAAAACGATTCTTATGGCCTTCTGATTTTACCACCTTTAATCACATTACTTGCGTGTTTTCAGCCTTTTTTAGGTAAACCCTTTTCATACTCAATGAGCATAGCATGTAGTTCACCAATCGTCTTCCCCATGTTATGCATATTGTAATTTCTCACAAATCCTACAAAATCTTTAGTAAGGCCATTTAAGATAAGACCAACTATAAGATCTTGTGGTAGCATATAGCCAAGACGTTCCAGTTGATCTACATATCATTTCATCTGTATGACATATGCAGCAACTGGTTTACCCTCCTCTTGTTTGCAAGCATGGAAAGTTTGGATTAGGTCAAACCTCTCCACTCCAGCTTGTTTTTCAAACATAGCTTTAAGCTCTTTTATCATGTCATATGGTGAGGAGTTTTCAAATTGTCTATGAAGCTCAGGAGTCATACTACCGAGTATAAGACAAGCAACCTCATTATATGCATCATAAACTGCATTCCATTATGACAACACTTGTGCCTCGGAATCTGCAGCAGGAGCCGCGGGTAATGGCTGTTCAATGACATACATTTTATTTTCAACTCTCAAGACTAACTTAAGTTGATGAAACCAGTCATTAAAATTATTTCCAGAAAGTTTTTCTCTTTCAAATATCGACCTGAAAGCCGAATGGTTTATGTTTTGAACAGGTAATGCCATCTACAAAACATATTTAAAGTTCAAGAATTAGTATTTTCGATAAAACTTCTTGAAGAAAATTAACTACCCATGTTTAATCTAATAAACAATTAATTTTCTAAAGACTAGATCCTACTTGACGTACCCACCACCACATCAGTTGATCTGCTAGTGATGGTGTACTCAGAAGGTAATTGACGATCAATAATTGCCACCGATGCAATTCCTAGAACAATATGGGACTTACTTTATTACAATAATATTCTAGTAAGCATGTTTTATCCCATCTATGCCTCAATTTAAGGTCTCACCTATAAACCGATTAAGTCGTCCAATCAAAAACCGTGATTGTGTAACACTAACGTCTCACGAAAAAGTGTACAATCACCTTGGGATTACGATCTACATACGTCTCACGCATAGTAAAAAGCATCTACAAGTGTTTTTACGAATTGGATGACAATAACTTATTTAAAAATGGTATTTTATTTGTCGTGACAAATATGTACGAAGAAGCATGCATACATCTTCGTATCATAGATTTTAATAAAAACTTTACTCAATTAAGTTATTTATTACGGTATCACATATTTTCTATACATCTAATGTATAAATAGTGTTACCTTTTTAAAATTTGACGATTCAACGTGTTTCCAAATATAAAGAATTATGTTTAATCGCGGGAAAAGATTAAAAATGGTAAAAAATGTGTACAAAGAAGCATGCAAAACAACTGTGTAGCACTAATTTTTTTTTAAAACTTTAATAATGACATTGTAGTGACATGCCATGGTTCACGGTAACTCCAATCGAACACACAAAGAAGCGGAGAATTAGGTCAACGCGAAGCGTATTAAAAACCTAAAATCTTTAGGAAAATCCTCCTTAAACTTATCTTATAGTTTGTTCTAGTGGATGAGCCGTACTTCCCATGGGTCCATAGCGTCCAGTTTTAACCATTCAAAATAAAACTTTAATTTGGAAAACACATTATGAACTATAAATAGTCCATAATAAATCTGATTTCATAATAATTAGTCATGTTTATATTTATTTTCGAAAAGCCTTTTTTATTTTCTCACAAGTCCAATACTTAAAATAAAAAACAATATAAACATAAAATTAACTCACTTAACAATTATTTAAATAACAACACTTAACAATTAAGTCATGCAAATATTCATAATGATCCTAATTATCTAATAATTAAAACATGTATGTATCCATATAAGGCTCCTTCATCCTATAAACTCCGGCCACATTCATCGATGTAATCGATTGCGTAAGCCTTATACAAATACATACCACATAGCACATAAATTAACTTTTAGGCCCCATTAAGACATGCCAAGGTCTTCCCTAGCTTTTAAAGTCGTGGATCGAAACCATATATAATTAATGCCTATGTTTTAATTCTTGATCATCATATGTGCATAAAAATTCATTAACAATTAACAAGATTAATATCACATATCACTTCATGATAAATTGCATGTATTTATCATGGATGCCGAATTAACAATTAATTTAAACATAAAAATCGATCAATTTACAATTAAACACATCACGTTTTTATATATAAAATTTCATACAACCTAGAATTCGTCTAATTAATTTTATAACCAATAAAAATTAAATCTTGATGCACAAAGATCGAATCTTGATGCATAAAACGCCCAAAGGGCTTTAAAAAATAATCAAAAACCCTAATTTTGTCCAATTTTATTCTTGTAATTACAAATTTATATACGATGGCTCGTGATGCCACTGTTGGGATTTTACATCTATTTAACCAATTAAACATATCACGAGTACGCAGCGGAAAGATCAAACACCGAATAGAACTATAATTACAAGGGTTTTGAAGATTGTACCGTTTAGCAAGAAACGTTACACTGTTTTTAGCAATAAATATTACACCGTCTTCAATATACGCGTGTGTATAACACCACACAAAACCACCAAGGATCAAAAGAATAATCCCTCTAAGTTTACACACACAATACGTTCTTAGCAAACAACGTGTATGCTAGTACTAGTAGTGTTTAACCAAACGATCACCGTAGATTAACTATCAACTAAACCAAGTAACCCTTCGTGTTCTTGAGGGTCGAACCACAACCAAACGAAAACCCTTTGTGGGTTTGCTGCCGATTGAATAGGAGGGGAAAAGAAAAACCAAAAACCTTAAAAGGTTTTGGTTCGGTCTACTAGGAGAAAGAGAAAGAGAGATTATGGATTTAAGTTATAAGCTCTCAAGGATACTAAGACCTCCTTATATACTCCTCTCAACTTGGCTTGCAAGCAAAGTCCCCCACCTCCTCATGAGGAGGTGGTTCGACCGACTATAAATAAAGAGTGGGAAAAACCAAACTTTCTTTTTTTTCCGGTTTTACATATTAGTCCTTTAACTATTAATTACTAATATTTATTATTGTTAAACTTTTAACGATCGTTTGTTAAACACTAATTAATATATTACATAATATACTAAAACGTTATTCTAAATATTAACGTGTGCGTCCCCTTAGGCTCGAATAAATTGCAGACATATATAATTTATATGTGTTCATATTCAAACACTTCTCGAGTCATTGTGTTTATTTTTTTAAACATTAAACCTCGTTTTCAAGCTTTTATTTTTTAAAATTCTTGTATGAGTTTTAGCTACGTCCCGTAAACAAACATACCACCAATGCTCCACTACTACCATCAATATACCATCACCGTTGGTAATATTAGCCGTGTCGACCCAATGTGCCCTGATTGCCACCAACATATCACCATCTTGTAACTCTGGTATAACCAAGTTTTATGAAAAAAATCTACGATTGCACCCCATATGAATGCTATGTGACAATATAATAGATATGAAAGTGATGTGTGTATATATAGATTGGTTTTGATTTGTGTATCTTATAAATGGTAGAACACAAATAATATGGAGGTTGCATGTACAATGATCATTGATACGACTCGAACCAAATTGGATTCGAATTTAGATACTTTTATTTTGTCAAAACTAAACCACCTAAAACAATGTGGATCATTTAACAAACCCCGATGGCTACCCACCATTAATTCATAGCATATCTGTAGTTGTAAAGTCGGGTAGGGGTCCGGTATGAATGAAAAAGTAAAATGAAAATCATGACAAGCAACTATAACCACAAATTTGAGATGCATTGATTTAAATTAAATACATCGCATGTCATTTCGAACGTGAATTTGAAGTGAAAAAAATGAAAAGTAGCACTAGAACCACATTTGACATGTATAGGACACAATATATATGATCTGTTGGAATATGGTAGTTGGATTCGCGTTAAATACATTAAAAATTCGTGAGCCTATTGGAGGCACACACGTTATAATACAAAGAGTATTTTTACTTCACGATAAGTATTTAAATAGTCGTTAGTTACCGTTACTTGTATAACTAACTTAACGAATTTTTAAATATAAAACCAAGTGACTAAACCGGACAAAACCCAAAACCCCAAGGGAGCAATTGTTTGGCCGAACTCCCCTAAGGTTTTAGAAAGGGGTTTTTGTTCGTTTTTATAGAGTATGGAGGAGTAAAATGAAACAAGTTTCCTTGATTGTACAAGAATTAGGTTGGGTGCTTTGCTTATATAAACACAACTCCCTACACCTCATTCTTCATTCATTCACAACACTCCTATATCCCTAAAAACCCTAAACTAGTTTCGGTTTTCCTCTCCTCCAAAAAGTCGACCGAATTAATCCCCAAAGGGATTTTCGGTTCTACACTTTTTTCCCCAACCGAATTCGACAAAAACCCTAAAAATCTTTTTGGTTTTCCTTGTCTTCCTCACATGGAAATTCAAGATCTACACGTGGTGCTCGTTTGGTGATTTACTAGCTTGACGAAACAATAAACCCTAACTAGGGTTTCGGTTCATTGGTTTTCGGTTCTAGGTTTTCGGTTTTGGTTTTAAACCCTAACCGATTCGTTCAAGTTTATTTGGTTTCACTTAGTTTACGGTCAAGCACAATGTTGTGCGTTTGGTAATCAATTTAACATGTGGTGTTTGGTACGTGAAGATCTAGACTAGCAATCTGGGCATACTTGGTTGACGTGTTTGTATGAGTAACCGTAGAGGCGGTAATTTAACCACTAACTCGTTTTCAAGTTCAAGATCAATAGGTACGTAATTATTTACTTTTACGTGTTAACTTATATGCTAAAACTAGATCCATTCCGCTACGTACCAGTAGCTAAACTGGTTACCTAGTTTGTTAAAACCCAACCGTGACATCACGAGTCAATTCGTTTTGGTATTATGGGTTACACGTTTTGATTTAATATTCACGCCTAGTTTACATGCCTAATATTAAGTCATATGCTTGATCTGGTGCGTTTGTATATTTTATTGTTTTCTTACAAATATGACAAAGATTATGCAAATCCTTACCATAATTAATAAAATATGTTAGATTTAGATATTGAAAACTATTAATTGTTAATATAGGTTAAAAAGGAATTAAAATTAAATTGTTAATTTAGTAGTCTTGGTTTCCTTTTTTTGATATTAATCACACTATATATCTAAAAGATCTTGTTTTTTATTATGGTAACAAAATCTTTTATTTTTGAAAACTAGATCTTTTACATATTTAGTCTAATTTTTGTGTCATTGTCCGGCCATAAGACCTACTCGATCACTTTTGTGGTGAATGAGGCGATCTAGGCACATTGATGAAAACCTAGTGAGGGTCTTATGGTTCTCTAATTGGGGAAGACTCACTTGAGGACTCGGATTTTACATGTTTACTTGTTTATTTAATGTCATCTTTTGTATTTGTCTACTTATGTGCATATTTTTACTTGATTACTCATTTACACGCCTAATATGTATGCAATACGGACTAATACTTATAGAGAAAGATGATGTTAAAACTGGTCTATTAATTACACGCCTAATACATGTTCATGGTGACCTATTATTTGTTTCGTGGAAAATTTGTGTTTTTTGAAAAAATTAATAAGACATTAAACTATGAAACTTGATTTCAAGATTAATTAAAAATTGGACATTATGAATTATTGGGCAGCACGGTTCATCCACTGAAACAAACTAAAAGAGAAGATGATAAGAATCGTTTATCCCATATGATTAGTTTTACAGAATAAAATTGACCCCGCACGAAAATAAGAAAGCAATATTCTCAAACAAGTGTTTTTTTCATGAACGTTCCCTATACCCAACTATAACATGGGTTACTAACTACTACATAGACATATATAATATGTCTATTACTAATTACCTACTAACTATGGTGTACACACACACCTTTACTATTTGACTCTCATCGGTCGACTCTATGTTTCTGGATGGATACAAACAAATATGCCTAGACCTCCTTTTATAGCACAAGGAGTCTAAGCTTCCATGGTAACTAATAAATATAATTAATTATAGTACATCAGTTCTAATACTTGATCTTCTATCTTTTGACCATATCTTCAGAATCTTCCAATTCTTATCTTTTGAAGACTTCATTAATTACGACTTTGTCCTTCTGATTCCAACTTGGTTTTCATTCTTATATGTTATTTTTGTCTCATCAAATCAATAATCCCAACAATCTTCCTCTATTTGATGATGACAAAACAAACAAAGTCGCGTACGAACTTCCCCTTAATTAGAGAAGTTGAGATGTAATCATCTCCCTGAATGATATAAAATATTCAATGCTTCCCTTTGATTTAAAATCTCCTTGAACATGTCATCATACATAATAAGCTGAAAATCAATAAACCTGTAATCTTCTTCCCCTTTTTGTAATCATCTAATAGGGGTCTTTTGTAGATATGCAACTTGTAAACATAACAGCTACAAATCATATACCACACTACCAATCCAGCCTTCCAATACTCAAATTACCCTCCATAAAGCTCAATACAAATAATGAACTCAAGTAGTAGAAATTTAAACTGGCAGTAGTAATAAATGACTAGCAGTAGTAACGAAACACTTCCCCTCAAGTGGTGCATGTAGATGGTTAAACATTTAATTAATAAGCTTCCCCTCAACTTGTTTACCATCTCTTGAATCTCGAACTCTGTAGGCTCTATGTAGTGATTACTGATGAAGAAAACTAAGTATAACGAATTTAATGAAAAAGTAGAATCTCCCAAACTTGTGTCTTTATGTTCTACACTATCCACGTGACGTCGAACTTATAAATAAATCTGTGAAATATAAGTAGACCGCAACCTCTTGACAAAATCCTCATCTTCTATGAGACACATACTAAGTGATAGCAAATGTGAGCATTAAGCACCTATAAGAAAAATCACACACCTTTGCTAGATTCTGACAAGTCTTCGTCAACACCATTAAAGCACGAACAAGTTATCTTAAAAGCCAACCACAACTTTAAGATATGATAAGAACACGCATCTATGAAACTCAACTAAACACAAATAACAGATAATCAACTGTCCTTCGTAATCAACACTCTTTAAATAATCTCCAAAAATACGAGCATAAAATTAATAAGAATAAACTACTTGAAAAATAGTTCTGTCCGAGATCCAAATCCATCCAAAAACCTAGTACTGTCCGATATCGTACAAAGCTAGCAGTACAAACTGCTTTATCGGACAACTCTGGCAGTATAAACTCTTCTCGGACAATACTAACAGTAGAAACATTCTTCTCTTGAACAGTTTTAAAAATTGTTTCTTGACAGTTTTGACTTCGAATTTAGTATTGTTGGCAGTACTAAGTTTGATCACATAGCAGCATTAATAAATTAAAAAGGTAATAGATACCATACCAGTCCCATGAAGCCTGCTTCCATAATATACACACACAAATATTATACTCCAAACGTCCTTCTCGTTTCAACATCCATAAGCAGGCCCAGAAACCAGTTGCAGTATTAATATAAGCTGAGCAGCCCTAACATATGGGCAACAACAGTACTTCGAAATCTTTATACAAACCAAACTTCCATAAACATATCTGCTGTGATCACTTTCAAATCCAATAGCACTACTCCATTAAACCTGCTATCATCATTCAAACGAATTCAATAACGAACCAGCAGATCTAAACCAGCTTATGCTGCTTCTTTTTGATGATCTTTGTGAATCATCCACGACATCATTCATCAGACCTGACTTTGAATTAGAGTTTTCAAAAACCCTAATTGTTTATCTTGTTCCATCAGATTATGATCCAACCTGCTGTAAAACCCTAGAATTAGGGTTTGTTGATAACCCTTAAATCATGACGGCAACATGATGCTTCTTCTTCCTTTCAAAAATCAAGGAGAACCTGAAGTCGTGACGCAGCAAGAGATCTATAAGGTTTGTTATGCAGCAGCAAACATTTAGCAGCCTCAATACCTTTCTGCTTTTATTGATCTAGGGTTTTTACGAAACCCTAGTTTTTTCAAAATATCGCCACTAATAGAAAATTTAACCACGAACAAAACCTTGTTAATCCTAGATATCAAGAGCAACCTGCTCTGATACCAATTGATAAGAATCATTTAGCCCATCTAGGATTAGTTTTACAGATAATATTGAACACGCAACGGAATAATAAGGATAGCAATATGACAAACAAGGTTTTATCATTAAAGACAGCATTTCCCATATTACTCCCAACATAAACATGGGGTTACTAACTACTACATAGACATCTATAATATGTCTATTACTAATTAACTAACTTAACAATGGTGTAACAACACACACCTTTACTATTTGACTCTCATCAGTCGACTCTATGTTTCTGGATGGATACAAACTAATATGCCTAGACCTCCTTTTATAGCACAAGGAGTCTAAGGCTTACATGGAAACTAATAAAGATAATTAATAAGTAAATCATTCTAATACTTATCTTTATCTTTGACCATATCTTCAGAATCTTCCAATTCTTATCTTTTGAAGACTTTATTAATTACGACTTTGGTCCTTCTTGTTTCCATCTTGTTTCATTCTTATATTTATTTTGTCTCATCAAATCAATAATCCCAACAAAGTTTAAGGCAAACATTCTTAAAGAATCCAGGTTTTTAATATGCTTCGCACTGACCTGGTTCTCCGCTTCTTTGTGCGTTCGATTGGAGTTACCGTGAACTATGTATTACTACAATTGTCCTTTTTATATAAAAGTTTTTAAAAATAATTTGCTACAAAGGTTGTTTTGCATGCTCTTTGGAACGAAGCTTTTAACACATTTATGTGAATACCCCATATGAAAATTTTAAGTCTATGCCAGCCAACCAAGAACACATTCATTTGGCTTGGCCTCTTTGGTCTGACCTTAGGGTCATTCCAACCCATGGAAAATTTGGTTCACTGGTCAGACCTCTAGCTATTTTTGCGCGTTCTTGCTTGGTGGACTTAAATCGGGTATGCTTGGTCAGACCTTGGACACGAGGCATAAGATGAGAACTAAATATGCTCTTGAAATTATTATGTGTTTACTAATGTCATGACAAGTCTCATAAATCTAAGAGTTGCGTCAAATGCAATTAACGCTCGTCGCTTAACTCTTGCCCTACTTGTGTACTCATTGGTCAGACCTTTGGTAATAAGTGGGAAGTCAAGTTGGATATTAGTCTTAATTAGTAAATTAATTGGGTAGTTAATTCTATTAAGAATTTAATTATCAAAAATACTAATAAATTTGAACTTTTTCTAAATGTAGTTGACTACCACCGTTGTAAACAATTCGTTATTCAGGACATTTTTTGAAAAACAAAAATTAACTGGACTCAACTTCATGGAATGGTACCGCAATCTTTGGATTGTGCTATATGTTGAAGACAAGTTACCATTCTTGGAGCAGCCAATACCTGCCATGCCAGTTCCACCTGCTGGACAAGTACTTCCTCCTGGTGTCCTTAACACCCACACTGCATGGGTCAAGGCTTTGAAGGAAATTGCTGGTCTTATGCTTATGACCATGGATCCAGATATCCAAAAGAATCTAAAACAACTTGGTGCATATGATATGCTAAAGGAGCTCAAAACGTTGTATGCACAACAGGCATATCAGGAACTTCTTCAGACCGTGGAGAATTTCACGCATGCAAACAAGAAGAAGGACAGTCTGTAAGCTCATACGTTCTCAAAATGAAGAGTTATATAGACAACTTGGAACGTCTCGGTCATGCCATAACACAAAACCTTTCAGTGAGCCTTATCTTGGTTTCTTTGAGAAAGGAATATGATGGTTTTGTGCAAAATTATAACATGCATAGCATGGGGAAGACCGTGACTGAGTTGCATGTTATGCTGAACGCACATGATCAAACTCAACCACCAAGAGAAGTGCACCTGCACTTCATACAATAAGAGCAGGAAGGGTCCAGAAAAACCAAAAGAAGAAATCGCATAAGGCTGCTAAGGGGAATCAAGGGAAGGCAAAGCAAAGATAGGAAATGCACTTGTGTTTGTACCATCTTTTGCTCCCAACCCCAAGAATCCTCCAACACCCAAAAAGGATAATCCAGCGAAGGACGCGATCTCCCACCAATGTGGTGAAGTAGGTCATTGGAGAAGGAATTGTCTCGTTTATCTCGTCGAGTTGATGAAAAAAAGAAGCTATCTCAAGGAGCTAGCACTTCAGGTATTTTTACCATAAAACTCTATTCTTTTCCAAGTACATCTTGGGTTTACGATACGGGCTGTGGTACTCATATCTGTATTACTACTCAAGGTCCCAGGGGAAGTAGGAAACTGAAGCCAGGAGCTTTAAGTCTGTACGTGGGAGATGGTCATCGTGCAGCAGTTGAAGCTATTGGAGAATTTCACTTGTGTCTCCCTAGTGGACTAGTTTTAATTTTACACAATTGTCATTATGCTCTCTTTATTACAAGAGGCATCATTTCAGTTTCACGTTTGTAAAAGGATGGTTTTGTTAACCGCTTTGAGAATGATAATTCAATTTCTGTTTCTAGGAATAATTTGGTTTATTTTAATGCTATCTCACGGGATGATATTTATGAAATTGATTTGTCTTCTTCTAATACAAATGATAGTTCTATGTATGTTGTTTGCAATAAAAGAGCCAAGCTTAACTTGGACTCTGCTCTCTTATGGCACTGTCGTCTTGGACACATTAGCAAGAAACGCATTGAGAAATTGCAACATAAGTCTTCTCGATTCAACAGAACAATCAAGTCTTTTGAAAAGTTTAGTTCCCTGCATGTCAGAAAGATGGCAAGAAAACCTTATTCACATCAAGTGGAAAGGGCTAAAGATCTACTTTGACTAATCCACACCGATGTATGTGGTCCATTTAAAGATTATGTCAAGACAAAAAGCTAGCTACTTCGTCACTTTTACTGAAGACTTTAGTCGTTATGGTTATGTTTACTTGCTGAAACATAAACATGAAGTGTTTGAAACTTTTAAAGCATTTCAAAAGGAAGTAGAAAACCAACTCGGGAAGACCATGAAGTCACTATGTTCTGATCGTGGAGGTGAATATATGAGTCAAGAGTTTTTGAATCATCTAAAGGAGCATGGGATTATTGCCCATCAAACTCCTCCTTACATGCCACAACATAATGGTGAGTTAGAGAGGAGAAATAGAACACTGCTAGACATGGTTCGCTCCATGATGAGTCAAACAACTCTTCCAAAGTCCTTTTAGGATTCTCAACACGGTTCCAACTAAGAAGGTTGATAAGACACCATACGAAGTATGACATGGGCAAGCCCCTAAGTTGTCTTACTTAAAAGTCTAGGGTTGTGAGGCACTTGTTAAGCGTGATACACTTACCAAACCTGACAAACTGGAACCCAAATCTATTAAGTGTATCTTTGTAGGATACCCAAAGGAAACGATGGGATATTCTTTCTACTACCCACTCGAGAACAAAGTCTTTGTTGCTCGGAATGCTGAATTCCTTAAGAATAGTCTTATAACTCAAGAAGCAAGTGGGAGTCTAGAAGATCTTGAAATCATTCAAGAAGAACATACACATCCTTCTATAGACACTAGCTTAAATCATGAAGAGGATGATCAAGAAATTAATGAACCTCAAAGTGATATCATTCCCATTTGTAAGTCCTATAGGACATGTCGTGCCCCAAATTGAATTGTGTTTACACGTCGATGCTGAGGAGCATGAGTTGGGGGATCTTGGTGAACCCGCTAACTATAAAGCCGCATTGTTGGATCCTGAATCTGACAAATGGCTTAATGCTATGAATGTGGAGATGCAATCCATGAAAGACAACGAAGTCTGGGAGTTAGTTGATCTTCCCTCCTAACGGCAAAATCGTTGGTTACAAATGGCTCTTTAAAAAGAAGACCGATATGGATAGAGCAGTACACACCTATAAAGTTCGCCTGGTAGTGAAGGGCTTCACTCAAACCCCAGGGATTGATTATGAAGAAACCTTCTCTCCTGTTGCAGACATTAGAGCTATTAGGATTCTTATAGCCATAGCTGCGTTTTATGACTATGAGATTTGGCAAATGAATGTCAAAACTGTCTTCCTCAATTAATATCTCAATGAAGAGGTATACATGGAGCAACCTGAAAGTTTTTTTAATCAAAAATATCCTAACCGAGTATGCAAGCTCAAGCATTCCATTTATAGACTTAAGCAAGCATCTAGGAAATGGAATAAACAATTTGATGATGAAATTAAAAAATTTAGATTCAATCAAAATCGTGATGAGCTATGTGTATATATGAAAGCTAGTGGGAGTTATGTCACTTTCCTAATCTTATATGTCGACGACATATTGATCATGGGAAACAATATTCTAATGTTACAAGATGTAAAATCCTATCTTGGAAGATGTTTTGCAATGAAAGATCTAGGAGAAGCTGCATATATTCTTGGGACCAAGATTTACAGAGATAGATCAAAGCGGTTAATCGGTTTATGTCAAAGTGCTTAGATTGAGAAAATCTTAAAAAGATATTTCATGGAAAATTCTAAACATGGAACGATCCCAATGCAAGAAAAGTTAAAATTGAGTAAATCACAAGGTGCGTCAACACCTGATGAAAAACAACACATGCAAAATATCCCATACGCCTCGGCTGTTGGATCAATTATGTATGCTGTGAGATGTACTCATCCTGATGTTGCGTTCGCTCAGAACATGACAAGTCGATTTCAACAGAATCCAGGTAAACTTCACTAGACTACTATTAAGAACATTCTGAAGTATCTTCGCAATACTAAAGATATGTTTCTTGTTTACGAAGGTGATACGAAATGAGATCTCAGGGTTTCTTGCTACACTAATGCTGGATATCTGACGGATGCTGACGACCTCAAGTCTCAGACTGGATATGTGTTCGTTTTAAATGAAGGTGTTGTTGACTAGAAAAGTACGAAGCAAAGTATTTTTGCAACTTCATCTACAGATGCTGAATATATCGCTGCTTTTGATGCATCGAAAGAGGTTGTATGAATTCGCAAATTCATTTCTAGGGTCGGTGTTGTTCCCACAATTGAAGAACCCATAAATATGTATTGTGATAATACTGGAGCCATAGCAATAGTGAAATATCATGGAGTCACTAAAGGTGCAAGACATTTTCGCGCAAAAGTTCACTATCTTTAAGAAACCATAGAAATGGGTGATGTGGGGATAGAAAAGTTGACATGGATGACAACTTAGCTGACCCTTTTACGAAGGCTTTAGCATTTCCTAAGCATTCTGAATTGACTAAGAAAATAGGAATGATACCAGCTAGTAGTGTCATATAAATCTGTATTTTATTAGTATTTGGATAATTTTGGTATTGTAAGACAGTTTTTATTTTCTGATGAATAAAGATACTTGATGTTTGTTTTTCATTCATATAATAATTGTTATTCTATATTTGCATGTTTAATCCATGAATGATTTATCATTCTAAATATGTCCATTATCGGTTAACAATATGGGAATATTGTTACATAAGGCAAATGTGAGTGTTGGTTATATTCTTTGAATATACGGATTGTTCCCGCCAAACTCATGTGTATTCACAAGGGATGCATATTGGATACCCCAACCTTTGAATATTTACTTTTGGATCCTCGTCATGAGTAATATATCAAAAATGGTTTTAATAAGTCATCCTTAGACTTGAGATACAAACAAGTTCTGTATGTGTGGATATCACTTTTTGAGTATAAGTCAAACGCTATCCTAAAGAAGGTAGTTATAAAGGCTATTCTTAGAAGTGATGTGAAGCAACATCCACATCACTTGTAGTCAATAAAGAATTTGTTCCTCCAATTATCTAATTGTAGTATGATACCATTGGTGCCTTTCCAAAATTAATCAGATGATTATGTTTCCGCACCCACAGTGTAATCTAAGATGATTCTTGATTATGTTTGGTAGATCTGAATTAACTTTTATAACAAGAAACTAAATAGTTAAACTATATGGAATGAGTTAGGATCCATATCCATGGTTTAACAGTATCTGTAACAAAGGGATGATAATAAAGCAAGTAATATATAACCATTAAAAGCTGAGATTGTTCTTGAAACTTTATCTCAAGTACTTCTAATTTATGACAATAGAGTGTTGCTAGAAGTTTCTATTGTTGGTATAAATGCAGACTGCTACTCCAACTCCCAAGTGGGAGCTGTTGGAATATGTTAGTTGGATCCGCATGTTATGCAATTAGGAATACGTGAGCCTATTGGGGGCACACACGTTAAGACACGGAGAGTACGTTTAATACTTCACGAAATATATTTAAATAGTCGTTAGTTACCGTTACTTGTAATAACTAACTTAACGAACATTTAAATTAAGAAACCAAGGGACTAAATTGGACAAAACCCGAACCCTAAGGGGACCCTAAAAGTGGCCGACCCCTATAGGTTCTAGAAGGGTGGTTTTGTG